>RJWK010020014.1:0-31851 GCA_004363435.1 Platanista minor
CCCAAAGGGCCCAAAGTGGAAGGAAGTGGAACAAAAGGTGATTATAAAACTTTGGCCAAAGGATTCTTAACATTTTTTGCAAAATGATAGCAGAGAAGAAGGAAGGAGTGAGGGAGGGAAAATATGGTAGACTTATGCTCTAAAATGGTATTTAATATTCCTCCATGCAATAATTCCCAAATTTCCACCAAAATACCTATGAAGACACAGAAAATGATAAAACTTCTGAATATAAAATAATGAGGCTGACTATCCATCTATTGCCAACTATGGGAAGAATTTTCACTGTCTAGGAAGCTGATGGTGTTAAAGCTGACCCTGCAGCCTCCATGGCTCCCTTCCTGGTCACCGGAAGCCACTCTAAGAGCTGCACTGTCCAACACTGTAGCCACTAGTTACATGTGATATTTAAATTTAAAGTACTAAAATTAAATGAAATTTAAAATCGAATTCCTTAGTATTCGATAGCCACAGTGGCTGGTGGCTGCCATATTGAACAGTTCAGCTATAGAGCATCCCCATCATCACCTAAGGTGTATTGGCCAGGTATACTTTTAATCCAGAATCTGGCTGGGCTCTGCCTCTTTAATGTGACCACTCCCTTTTAGCAACTCACTAGGCAAAACTTTTTCTTGGATCTCGTTCTTGGTCTCCACTGATTCCCTGGAACCAGACACTTCAGATCTTCCTCCCCCACCCCCGCTCCTTGATCTGCCCCTTTCTAGGAAACTGGCTCCACTTTCCCTGTATTCATGTCCTGCCCATTCCCACACAGAGCCCAGAATGTCCCTGCCACCGCCATCTGCCCATTACCTCCTGCATGGAGGATGGTTAGACAACAATTCATAGAGGACTTGGAGTCTGAGACTTCCACTGGATCCTGCCTCAGTGGCCTGCTCTGCCTAAGTACTGCCCCTGTACTGTCAAGAAACACGTCCTTAAAAGCTTTGAGGTGGAGTTTCCCATCCACACAGGAAGAATGCAATCCTAGAGCAGAAGCTCCCAGAAACTTGCTATTAAGAGTGAAAATTAGAGGGGGACATCCTCAATGGTTAAGACTCTGTGCTTCCCACTGCAGGGGGCACAGATTCGATCCCTGCTTGGGGAACTGAGATCCCACATGCTGCGTGGTGCAGAAAAAAAAAAAAAAAAGGTGGACCTCTAGAACCCCATAAGCCAATAATGGGTATTAAAAACTCTGAGGGAAAAACATCTGAGAAAAAAAATACAAAGTATATAGATGCAAAGTGCTCAGCACATATTAAGAAAAATTAATGAGAAAAAGACCCACATCCAGATATTTCATAATTATTGGTTAACAGGAAGAAATATGTCAAGTATCCAGATTTTTAGAAAAAATGTTATCTGAAAAGAAATAAAAATCAAATTGGCCTCAGACTTTTATGAAATAAATACCAGATTTCAACAGAGTCATATCAACACAATTTTGGCAGGAAAATGTTTTAATCTAAGAAATTTTTCCCTATGTTATTATTCATGGGTAAAAAAAATGAAAAGACATAAACTGCCCATGTTACTGTTTTAAAATAAGTTTAAATAATTAATGGTTATAAATCTTGTTTGGAAATGAACATTGTCAATAAGTATATATTTGTTTATATATACAGTGTAAATCTATACATTATATTTTATATAAACACCCAATATATTATATGTATTTATACATTTTATTTATTATATCTAAAATGCAAAGAAAATAGTGATAAAAATAAACTAGACCAAATCTTATGTTATAAAAATAAATTCTACCTTTGGCTCAAGAAAATAAAAGTAGTATAATCTTGTCTGGAGTCTCAAAAGATAACATTTTATAGTTTATTGACAAATTTCAAAATACACAGCAGAGAATCCTTTTTAAAATTTAAATGGGTTGTTATGTAAATACAAGTCACAAATTAATAATAACACAGTACTACCTTAATATTTAAAGGGGTAAAGAAAATTAAGAAAAAAAATATTCAGTCTCATTCTAAACCAAGGAAACATACATTTTTAAATACTACTTTTCATTTACCAAATCGCCAATTTAAAAATAATAATTACCCTTCCATGCGAGGGTGTGGCTTGCTCATAAACTGCATCTAATAGATATGCACTGGTACAACTTTTCTGGAAAGCAATTTGGAAATTCATATTAAGAATCTTAAAATGTTCATACACTTTGACTGACAATTCAATTCTACCTCTAGGATTCTATTCTACGGAAATAATCTCAAATACTGGCAAAGACTGAATCTCAGAGATGTAAACCCCAAACAAAAAAGAGAAAAAAGAGGGCTTCCCTGGTGGCACAGTGGTTGAGAGTCCACCTGCCAATGCAGGGGACACGGGTTCGTGCCCCGGTCCGGGAAGATCCCGCATGCCGTGGAGCAGCTGGGCCTGTGAGCCATGGTCGCTGAGCCTGCGCGTCCGGAGCCTGTGCTCCACCACGGGAGAGGCCACAACAGTGACAGGCCCACGTACAGAAAAAAAAAAAAAGAGAGAGAAAAAAGAAAAGAAACATTTCTAACAGAACAAGAGAATAATTAATACAATATAGTGCATCCATAAATGAAATACTGTGTTTCACATCTATTAAAAATGTAGTTTTTCAATAATTTAAAAAGAAATGAGAAATTTCTCACCATACAATGTAAGTAAAAAACCAGCAGGATAGAAAAAGCAGGATACATACAAAATATGTATACATTTTTTAAATATTATAATGGTTATCTCTAGAAATGAATTTTATAGTTGATTTGATTTTAAACATTTCTGTATTGCTCATATGTTCTACAATGTGTCCATATTGCTTTTAAAATCAGGAAAAATGTAAATACTTTTTACCTGATGTAAAACTAAAATTATGGATTCAGCATCCAAATGGCTGCAGCCTGACTGTGAAATCCATGTGAAATTCATTACCCCAATGTGACAGCTAATTTTTCATCAAGCCCACTTGTGAATAAGCCTTCATGACTCCCTCCACTGTGTTCCACACAATTTAGCCCTTGATTGTATGCTGTCTTCTGTGCTGTTTGGGGTTCTTTACTATTAATGCGTATGTTTTAGTGTTCTGAATTTGGTAAACATTTACAAAGTACTAGTTCTGTTCCAGGCTCTGTGTTATGCTGCTATGTTAGTTTGTTTTTTATTCAGTTAGCACAACAACTTTAAATATTCTTAATATTAGCCAATTTTTAAAGATGTGAAAACATTAAGTGACAAACTCAAAGTGGCAGAACTGACATTTAATCATGGGTCTCCTGTTTCCAGCACTACATGGTTGTTCCACTAAATAGCTTTTGCATTCCAAGAGAATATGTGTTTATATCTTTTACTTTTTCTTCTCACCTAAGCTGACCAGAACACTTAGTGCATACTTGTGGGTTATTTCATTTCCTAACAGAGGTTACCAGATGGAAGGAGTGCCACAATCCTCAACTTTCCCATCTGTGGATGACACTGAGCAGTGCTTATCTAATTCTGGATCTGTGCTGGTTTGCTTACACACCTGTTCAGAGGTTGATCCTGAACATTTGCCTATGTGCTGAATGCTATGGAAGATGCAGATGTAAGCACGGAAGGATAGAGAAAAACACAAGTCAGGCGTGACTTTATCAGGGAAACTTACAAGCACGGGGTGTATAAGACTAGGCATACAGTCCTCCAAATTGTCAGCATCCCGAGGAAAGGTTATGTGGAGGGCAGGACATGACATGGGTTGGGCTCCAGGAGGGCTTCCCTGTCCCCCTAAAACCCCACCATCTTTTATAAGACAAGCAAGAAGGCAGCCTTGCAAATGTAGAAGTAATCTGAGCTCACATGCCAGTCATTTGTGGAAATTGCATGGCTGTGCTCAGGTCACCTGGAGGCCTTGAGAGATGAGATTTTGTGCAGCCACACCCAGATGAATGTAGGAGGTGGGGTCGTTGGTGCCATCTAGAGTTTTGCCAGGCTTTGCCTAACCAAGTCCCTAGCATCACCTAGAGGATAATGTTCTCGCTGCAGAAGATGTAAGACAATGTTTTAGGTGATGTGGAATAATTCACTTTACCTTTCTGCTCTTCCACTGTAAAATGAGAAGGTTACACCAGCTAAAAGCCATCCATGACCCCCCAGACTAGATTAACTGGGTGCCCCTCCTATGTGCTTCTACACACAAACCCCTATCACAGCTCCATGAGTATCTATATTTGTCTAACTCTTCTTTCAAGAACACAACTCTTCCTTCAACTTGCTCTATTTTTTTCACCAATGTATCCTCAGCACCCAATGCAGGCAAATAATAGAGAATCAATAAATATTCATTCATTAGAAATGAACACGTAAATGAATGGATCCCTTCCAGCTCTTATATTCATCTGTCAATCAAATACTATGGTGTCACAAAGTTTCTGGGGGCTGTAGGCAGCCTCTGAGGCAATTTAATAAAATAACACTTGGGCAGCTATGTCCCTGATCCTGTTTACCTGCCTGCAACTTCCCTGCCCCTCCAAGTTCTCCTCAACTGAAGGCTCATCTACCCTCAGGGTCTGGAGAAACCAGATTTGAACATGGTATCAAATATACTGGTCTACCTACTTTGCATGCTAAGTCCTTACAGCTTCTGATCCTATCCTGTGTCAGCAGCCCCAGACAGGGGCTGGAGAGAGGTCTTGGTTAGAACTCAGAAGCTGTATGCTAACCAGAACCAAGGTGGGCTCATATCACAGTTGGGTGAGGCAGAGAAGGCTGTCTCTGATCATATAGATAGTAGAGACCTCAAGTAACAACAGTCACTTCAAAAGGGCATGAAATAAAGACAGATGCCAAAACCCAGAGGCCAGGATAAAGCAGATGTCAGCAGGGTCTGGCAGAGAAGCACGGCACTTGTACCAAGGAATTCTCTCCTCCCTACAGACTGTGAGGCTTCTCTATGTGTGTGATGCGTTAACTGCAACGGCAAAAAGATAAAGGGAGACTTTTTTGGAGTAAAGAAACAAACAGCCCTGATAAGAAATTTGACTATTAAACTGACTGAAGACCTTTAAGGATAAGTTTGGGTTTTTTTCTACTAGTAGCAAAAATAAGGGTTCTGGTGACTTTTTCCCACCATCCCCAATTGTAGACAAATGAGGGATATTAGCTTTAGTGCACATCTGAGATACAATGTAAAAAACTGAACTCTGCCATATATCCATGGCGTCCAATTCTCTCTACCTCCTGTACTGTGTATTGTTCTCTGAATTAGCTTCAAATATATCCTTCACTTCCAATCAGGAGTGATTTCTATTTCACGACTGTGAATTATTGAGATTGGAAAGATGAGGCCATAAAACTAGTAACACCAAAGACCTTGAATATCAGATTCATCATGAAATTGGAAGTCTTCCCCCTTTCAAAAAGAATTTTGGCATCTTTCTTGTAACTGACATGCCTAATTCAAAGCCATGTTATATTATTCCCATTTTTCTCTGCTAAAACTAGGAAAAGTTTTCCTGAAGCATCTTTTCTTACTTTCCTTCTTACTCTGTGCCCTTGTTTCACATGTTTTAGATGCAGTGGTTTAAAGACTGATTATAATTTTGGAAATCTCAAGCATTTTAATAAATTTTAGAGGAAGAAGATTTTCAACAGCTCAGCCCACATTGCTCAAACCTTGTAACATAGAAACTTATCAACTGGCTTAAACTTAGGCCACAATGTACGACTGCCTTGGCAGGAAACTAGAATTTCCTTTTGACGAGGAATGGATTAAAGTTTCCTTTCTAGGAAGCATGCTCACAAGGGCACTCTGTTCAGAGTCAGGCCAGTGCAGGTGTGACCTGGCAGGATTTGGGAGGCATAATAATAGAAGATACTGTTATAATTGGAGTCATTTCATTCAGATTGTACAGGATGAGTTTCTAATCTACTCAAGCAATAAAGATTGAATAAACTGCATAAAATATTCTCAGGAGGCCCTAATTCCTATGAAAAATATTGTACTTTTGAAGCTCATAAGTTATCCCACTGTTAATTTTCTTCATCCTGCTGTCTCAGTTTAGTCCTACCTTGGGGCCTGCATTCCTTCTCAACTAGACCTAATTTTATGCTCTGACAATTCCCCCAGAAACGTACACATGCATTTCAAGTTGTGCTGCCTAAATACTTCCCTTGACAAAGCATCAGCTTTTATTCTAACACAAGTTTCTTCCTTTTTGTAGCATTTACCCTTGGGAAAATTTGTGTGAAACAATCTCGGTGAAAGCAAGATAGATACTTTAGGCTGTGAAGCATCTAAACAAAGATGAGAGTGTCTTGAGAATATATGAAGGCGTTAGCAGACAGCTAGAAACTCTGACTCAGGCTACTCTTGGCTAAGTCTACAGAACAGGAATTAGCAAACTACCATCCGTGGGCTAAATCTGGTCGGCTGCCTGTTTTTGTAAATAAAGTTTTATTGGAACACAGTTACTCTCATTTGTTTTCATTTTCATACTGTCGATGGCTGCTTTTGCAACTACAATGGCAGCGATGAGTAAGTGACCATACTGCAAAGTGACCAGCCCAGCAAAGTCTTAAATATTTAGTATTTGGCCTTTGATACAAAGATCAAGTTGAAGTCATGTTATCCAGTAAATAGGAAAACCCACTCTTTTCCAAACACAGTTAGAAAAAGTTTGCCAACCTCTGATCTAGAACCTGGATAGTGGACACACCACACACTGCCCATACCCCTCCCTCCTGACATCACTAATCAACCAAGGCCTTTTTTCCCACTGAAACTGATGTGACCTCAGAAATCCTTCTCAATATAGGCAGACGCCAATATTCACTCCAAGTTGCCACCGTTGGCTTGGAATAAATAATCTCTTAGGGTCATGCAGGGCAACAGAAAGGAAATCTCACTCCTCATAAACTATATAACCTGAAAATTAAATTCAGGTTATTCTCTAACAGTCCATTCTTTCTAGATTTCTATAAAGTTAGATATACTATCTACATATGTCTGGGTTTATAAACTAGATCACTGGGCCGGAAGAAATCACAAGGGATCATTTAGTTTTCCCCTTCTGTCTTTGAGATTCCCTAGAACTTGGTAACCATACTGAGCCATTTCCAAGAATGGCTAAGAATTTTTCCAATCATTAGGGAAGGAAAAAGTCACCTTCCATAGCAACCTTAGACTGTCTAATGAATCTATTTATTTTTGCTTTTTTTTTTTAACTTCAAACCAATTTCATCTTTCTCTGTCATTGTAGAAAGGTCATCATGCTCAATACTTTTCCTCTTAGTCAACTGCCTTGCCACAAAGCTTTTTTGTTTTTTAAGAATCAGGCTTACAAGAAAGTTTTTACACTGGTGCTTCCTAGCCATGAAAAGAGAATATAATTGCATTTTTCCTTAGCCACCCTCCCTTCCCTAAGCATACGCCCAGAAAAGCTACAGGGGAGCAATAACTTATCACCAGGTCTTAAAATGAAGATTCTTCAGCAGCTACTTCTCTAACTAAATGAGAAAGCACTTAACAAAAGCACTTAAAAGTGCCATGGAATCCCATGACACAGGAAGAATTATTTATCCTCCACTTAAGGACCACATAATGAGATATTATTAATAAATGAAAATTGATCTTCCTTGGAAACTACAAAGCTAAAATCTCTTTCCTACCAATGATAAGGTCTCTTTTTCTCTCCAGCCCACAAAGAGAAAGCAATTTCACTTCAGATGGCCCCAAGACATAAATCAAAGGTTTTATGGCTCTGCTGCTGGGTTCTCTTGTGATGCACTTGGCCGGTATCAAACTATAAGCACTGAATCAGTTAAGTGTTGAAGGTTATTAAAAGGTCATCAGAGTTCCTAGCATATCTGAACAGTAAAGTAATCACTCAGGGATAGATGTTGCTTTGTGAAATTTATTTTCACAAAAGCAATGTTGATGATAGTTATTAGCACAAGTTATTCTTATTTTTTCATATTCTTTATGTCTTTACTCTTTAACTGGCACTTCCAAACTTCAAGCTTCAGAATGCAAGATGTGTTCCTAAGGTGTAGGAAATAGCTAATGCTCTGAGACTTTGAGATGTTTAAGCTGAAAGCAGAATGGAAATTAGGACTTTTTTGCAAGTTCCAAAATACCTCTTTCCAAGGCATCTCCGAAACACAGTCACCGAATAGTCACCCTTCCGTTGTTAAGATCTCAACTTGAAAATATTTTTCATTTTCCTTAGGAGGAGGGAAGGGACTTCCCTGTTGGCGCAGTGGTTAAGAATCCACCTGCCAATGCAGGGCACATGGGTTTGATCCTTGGTCCAGGAAGATCCCACATGCTGCAGAGCAACTAAGCCCATGCGCCACAACTACTGAGCCTGCGCTCTAGAGCCCGAGTGACACAACTACTGAGCCCACATGCCACAACTACTGAAGCTCACGCACCTAGAGCCCGTGATGCACAACAAGAGAAGCCACCACAATGAGAAGCCCATGCACCACAACGAAGAGTAGCCCCTGCTCACTGCAACTAGAGAAAGCCCACGTGCAGCAACGAAGACCCAACACAGCCAAAAATAACTAATAAAAAAAAGAGAAGGAGAACAGAAAAGACAAGAAATCCCTCCAAAGCCATGCAGAAATGCTCTTAAAATAGCTGTGAGCCTTGTTACATTTTATCAAATGACCCAAACACTAGACATCCTGCACCTAAAATCCTGCCATGATTACAAGACAGTGGTGTCCTAAGGAGTCGAGCATCGCTAACTTGGGAAATCAGAGACATGAAAGCATGGATACTCAGATCTAAGAGTGAACTTGATGGATTGTTCAGCATGAAGGTTAAGCAACTTGTTGAAGGTCACAGAAGAGGCTTCAAAGCAGCAACCTTATGAGACTATTCTAGGCACTTGTCTTCACTCTCTGGCACTTTCTATAAAGCGTCGATTCTATCTCCAGCTTCTGGTACCTAATGACCACAGCAGCCACCAGCAGTGAAGGTGAAGTCTACACCACAGCAAATCGCTGTTCTTCTACATTTGACCAGAGAAGGTAAACTCTTCTGGGCCCCCTTCTAAACGGCTCTAGATCGTCAGATGAGAAGACATCCTCATTATTTCCATGCTTTCTTCCTAGAATTGTAAACTACACACTCTTTAAATCTTTAAAAATTGGGCTTTCGTGTTTAACCAAAATTTATTAAAATCTGAGGTGCTTCATCCATTACCTGCTGCAGGCTGTCCACAGATTCTTCGTTTTACATTTTGAATCATTTTTGCCCTATTGTGAAGAGAGGTGCTGACTGGTAAAGTTCCAATGTTTGTGTTGGCCAGATATACAAGAAACAAGTGCCTTTTAAGGAAACATGGCCTGAGGAAAGAAGACAGTGATAGTCATGGTAGAAAAGGAAACAAGCACCGAAAACTCCTCTCTTTGTCCCGCACCATTTCTCTCCCTTATAACAATCAAATAAAAACAGAGCAAAAAAAGTCTTCCCCTGCCAACTACAGCCATATTTCTTTGCAAAAATCTTCAAGAGTTGTCTCTCCTTGCTATTTCACTGCCTCTAATTCCTTGCTCCCATTTCTCTTCAACCTACATCCTACAGGCTTTCATCACTCATCACACCAGTGGAAGTGCCCTTATTTACGAAGGTTACCCGAACCCCCCACTGTTAAATCCAAAGGCCAGTTCTCAGTCCTCTAGGTACTTGACTTCTCACCAGTTTTTAACACAACTGAGTTCTCCCACCACCTTGGCACACTCCCTTCACTTGGCTACCAGACCCCACATTCCCTTAGGTTCTGTCCTACCACCTTGGCTCCTCCATCTCCATCTCTTTTGCAGGTGGCCCTTTGTCACCCTGACCTCCCAATCCTGGAGTGCCCCAGGAACTCCATCACCTATCTTCTATCCTTAATCATTCCCTTGGCCCAGACTCCCAACTTTAAATGCAACCACTATATCAAGGCTCACATGGATCTCTCCAGCCCACACTTCTCTCTTCAGTACCATGTAAATTTCTAATGGGCAGCACAAGTTTAAAATATCCAGAATCAACGTCTTGATCTTCCCCCATCCCCCAAACTTGCTCTGCCCGCCGTCCACCATTCCCGTCAAGGCAACATTCCGGCGCTGGTCAGACCCAAAACCTCGAAGTCGTGCTTGACTTGGATCTTTCTCTTAAATCCTACATCCAGGCTGTCAGAAAACGCTGTCCACCTTCACTCCTTCCACTGTTAGCCCCCGTCAGTAGCATCTCCTTGGCGACACAACGGCATCCTAATTGGTCTCCTTGCTCTCTTGCTCCCTAGTCTGTTCTTAGCATAGGCACCCACTTAACTTAGAGCAAAAGCGCATGTTATGGTTAATGGCCAGGAAAGCTCTAATGACCTGCCTTGCACCCACTCTCAACCCTCCCTCCACTCCCTGCCCTTCACTCTCAGGATTCATCTCCTATCACTTCCACCTGTGCTCACTCCACTCCAGACACTCTGGCCTCTCTGCTGTCCCTCAGTGCTCCAAGCACGCTCCGCTCCAGGGCCTTTGCACTGACCATTCCCTCTGTCTAGAACGCTCTTTCCAGATTATCCGCCTGGCACACTTCCTTGCCGCCTTTAATTTCTGTTCAGATGTCCCCTCTCTTTTTTGCTTTTTCCTTTATTGATTAACAATGTTGTGTTACTTTCAGGTGCACAGCAAAGTGATTCATTTATACATATGCATGTATCCTTTTTCAAATTCTTTTCCCATTTAGGTTATTACAGAATAGTGAGCAGAGTTCCCTGTGCTGTACAGTAAGTCTTTGTTGGTTATCCATTTTAAATATAGCACTGTGTCCATGTCAATCCCAAACTCCATAACTATCCCTCTCCCTGACCCTTACCCTCCCCCCACCCTGCTCCCCACCTCCCCCCGGTAACCATAAGTTAAGTCAGACGTCTCCTTTCTATGGAGGCCTATCCTGAAAACCATCTTGAAGATTACAACCACCCCCTGTCAACAATCCAGTGTCCCTTATCTTGCTCTAGTCCTTTTCTCTATAATACATATCAATGTCCAATATTCCATTAAATTCACTTACTCATTATGTTTATTGTTTATTGCCAGCCTTCCCCCATCAGAATGCAAGCTCCGTGAAGACAAGGATCTTTGCTATTTTTGTTCACTCAGGTATCACAAACACCCAGAGGAGACTTGGCATGTAATTGGTGCTCAATAGATGTGTTGAAAACCGAATGAATGATGAATTGGAAGATGAGCCAGAATATAGAATTTGTGAATGGCAGGAATCACATAGTATAAAAGAAAAAGAAAAACCAGCCTATGTCCAAATCTGACTATAAATCATGCATTACGACGTTTTTCTCCTTTTCCAAACATCACTGTGACCTCCTTGCACTTTCCCCTTCAAAATAACTAAACATTAACAGTGTTCCTCTTGAGCAGGTAGGTGACAACATACACCTTTACTCTCTGGAACTAATGAATCCCTCTGGGAGGGAGAGGATTTCCTCTATTCCAGACCCTTAGAGCAAAAAAGATGAGGCCCTCCAGTGAACCTGAAGCCTCTGAGTAAGCAAATACAGAAAGATTATTTCTTCTCATAGCTAAGTCAGAAATGTTTTTTTGCCCTTGACAATAAAATTTAAGTGGCTGCCATGGTGTCAGATTTTGTGTCAAAACTTCAAGTGTTGGGGGAACAGTGAACTGATTATTCACATATAGAAAATGACAAATGGTACCACAAGAAACTAGTTTCCTGGAATAATAATACAACTGGGTGCATGGAAGGCCACAGGCATTGAAATCAATACACTAAGCCAAATAATTCTCTTAACCTGAGTCTCTCTCTACTGTTAAAAATCAGATAGTTTGGGCTTCCCTAGTGGCGCAATGGTTGAGAGTCCGCCTGCCGATGCGGGGGACACGGGTTCGTGCCCCGGTCCGGGAAGATCCCACATGATGCAGAGCGGCTAGGCCCATGAGCCATGGCCGCTGAGCCTGCGCGTCCGGAGCCTGTGCTCCGCAACGGGAGAGGCCACAGCAGTGAGAGGCCCGCGTACCGCAAAAAAAAAAAATCAGATAGTTTCAGATGTGCAATTATAAACTTGGTGAATTTTAAACAATGGGAACTGATCAATTTCCTCTTTTTGTCTCCACTGAATGGACAAGCATGACTCATTCAGTTGAGATAAGGGCAAACATTTGGAAATTGACCCAAATCATGTCTGAAGCAGCACTTACTCTCAGAAAGGAAGCAAACCCACTTGAGACTTTCAAAATTGCATTTTAGGGACTTCCCTGGTGGTGCAGTGGTTAAGAATCCGCCTGCCAGTACAGGGGACACGAGTTCTAGCCCTGTTCCAGGAAGAGCCCACATGCCGTGGAGCAACTAAGCCCGTGTGCCACAACTACTGAGCCTGCGCTCTAGAGCCTGTGTGCCACAACTACTGAGCCTGCAAGCCACAACTACTGAAGCCCGCGCACCTAGAGCCCGTGCTCCACAACAAGAGAAGCCACCGCAACGAGAAGCCTGTGCACGGCAACGAGGAGTAGCCCCTGCACACCGCAACTAGAGAAAGCCCACGTGCAGCAACAAAGACCCAATGTACCAAAAATTAAATAATAAATAAATAAAAACTAATTGTATTAAAAAAAAATTTCATTTTACTTACCAGCCTGTCGTGCTAAGCAGTGGATGAGAAAGAGGAAGATGGCTGATGAAGAAGGGGAGGAGGATGGTGTGCAAGAGTGAAAAACAATAAACTTATTTATGAAAAGAAAGCTGAAGTCTCCCATTTTTGCTTTTTCCTGAGTTCTAACTATAGGTATAAAATATCTCATGAGATTAGCATTTTTCATATGTCTGTATTTACTGTTCTGTTAAATAGGTAGGTCTTTAATAGATAGGTCTTTTGTCCATTTTTCTATCAGACCATTTATCTTTTCTTCCTGAACCATAATGTCTATGTATTATGGATTTTAACAAATAGTTATGTGTGCAGGAAATATCATCTTACAATTTATTACTTGTATTATAACTTCTACTAGGTATCTTGATGCACAGAGATTCTCTGTTTTAACATTGTTAATTTTATATAAGTTAGCCTTAATGTTTAGCACTTTTCTCTATTGCTTTTAAAAAATCCTTTCCGACTTTGAGATCACAGGATGTTCTCCTGTATTTTCTTCTAAACATTTTAAAGATTTGTCTTTCACATTACGTCTTTGATCTATCTAGGATTGATGTTTGTGTATGTTTGGTGGTATGTATAGAGCCACAGTGATTTTCCCTCATGGGTAATTCTCCCAGCACCATTTACTAAACAGTTCATCTTTGCTAAATGATATGCAGTGTCAGCTCTGCTATAAATCAGGTTTCCTAACACAGTTAGATCTGTTTCTGGACCTTGTATTCAACTCCACCAGTCTGTTGTATACCCTGTGACAATACCACACGATTTTAATCAGTATAGCTTTATATTAATTCCTACTCTCTGCTAGACAAATCCCACCACCACCACCTGATTTATCCTCATGAGGGGCATTTCGACTATTCTTCACTCTCTGCATCTTCATACACACTTTAGAGTGAGCTTTTGAAATTCCACAGAAATCTCTATTTTGATTTAATTGCTTTGAATCCATAGATCAGTTTTGGAAGAATTGACATCTTTATGATATTGAATCTTCCTATCCATGAACATAATATATCTTTCCATTTATTCAGATCTTCTGTAAGTCTTCCAACAACTTGCATACTTTTTGGTAGAAGTCTGATACAACACATTCTTGCTGCTATTGTAAATGGTACCATAACTTTAATTGACTTTTCTAACTTTTAGTACTTTGTGTAAAAATGCAGCCCACTTTTTAAAATATTGATCTTTGACTTAGATAAGCTTATATTTCTCAGCCTTCCTTGCAGTTACTGTAGCCATATGTTTGAACTCTGGCAAATGAAGTAAGGATGGAAGGGAAACAAGCCACTTTTAGGCTATCCCATATAAACTTCCCATGTGACTGTTCGTGCTTCCTTCCCCTGTCCACTGGCTAGATTTTGATACTCAGGGTGATCTTGGAAATTAGGTGCTGAGACTATCTGTTGTCCTTGGTCCGTGAATGACCACACTGTAAAGAGCTCGCATGTGCCATACACACCTTCTTAACAATTAGGAACACCTGTATTAGGCTACTGAAAGAAAAAATAAACTTATTTTGAGCCACTGAAATGTCAAAGTTTGCAACAATTATGTTGTCCAAATCGTCTCCTTATCTTAACACTTACAGAGAGAGGAGTGTTAAAATTTGACTATGATTGTAGACTTTTCAATTTATGTTTATAATGTGCAAATTTTTGTTTTATATATTTCAAGACTATGTTATTAGGAGCATTCAGGCTTAGAATATTGCATCTCCCTGATGATTTGAAACTTCCATTCATTGTGATCCTCTTTGTCTCTAGAAATGCTTTATGCCTTAGAAATCTACTTTGTCAGACATTAATATAGTTATGCCAGTTCTGGGGGGGTGGAGAGGGGGAAAAAAGTATTTGAGTGACTTCATCTTTTTCTATCTTTGACCTTCAACCTGACTCTTATGATTAAAAAAATCACTAAATAGAATAGGAAATAAGCCCCTTTGTCAGGAGAAGCAGAAAACCACTGAAACAGACCTGCAGTGACTATAGATATTAGAATTATAAAATCACTGTGCTTAGTATGTTCACGGAAATAAAAGACTGTATGGACGTATGATATGGGGAACAATGCCATCAAACTTGCCCAGGTAGATTAGAAAAAAGCAAAACTTAGAGACATGAAAAATGTAATAACTGAAATTAGAAACTCAAATACTAGACTGTACAGTACAGAAAGAATTGGTAAACTGGAAGGTTTCCCTCTGTGGAAATTCTTGGAGGCATACGCTGGTGTTGTACTCCTTCAAGAGGACTTCTGTTTACTTCTAATAAATACATGAAACGCTAACAAGCTAAGACCACTTTAAACTAGATTTCCAACCTAGAGCCTTGGGGACCATACAGATAATGTAAATGCTCGCCCCAAGCTCCCATGAGACATTTGTCTTTTGCTCACTTGCTTAGAGCCAAAGCTAAAACAGACAGACATACCCACTATCTCCTTCTGTGGGGTAAGTGTTGTTTTTCAGCTTTACCAACTAAAGCGATTGCTTTTGGAAACTCCACTTTATTGTATGTGAGCTGCAGCAGGTGGGAGGATAGGATATGCAATTAGACCTCTTCCTCTGGTCCTAAGCTTTACCTTTTGTTTCCCACAAATATGACCATTAAATACCCATTTTAGATCCCCAAGAATGAAAAGACGATCTAGGACAAATGCAGGGTTCAATGCTGGCTTAGCTCTTTGAGTCTCTCCTTCTCCCAGTTTCTTGCCTCAGATTAATTCCTTTACTTTCCTGAAAGCACAAACATGAGCTAATTTTTTTTCACTTTTATCTATCATAAATTTGTATCAGTAAAGTATACTATGAATGTCTAGTTTGCTCCCATAAATACTGTTAACTGATATACCAGCAAAGATTCCAATTCCCAGGAGAAAGTCTGCAACCTGGGACCTGTTTTGTGTGGCATGCCCACCCCTCAGAGCAATGTGAGGTTTTTTAATGAACAAATCCACCATATCCAATAAGGAAGGAGTAAATATTCAAAACGGTTGTCAGTAGCTGGAAAGAGGGAAAAGGGAACTGGAGGCTGTTTAGTCAAAAACTAGACGAAAGGCACTTTCTTGGCTACAATTTATGTTCATCAGTATTACTTAACAAAAAGAACACATTTTTGAGTCAGACAGACCTAGTATAAAATCCTGGTTCTAACAGTGTCTGTGGAACTGCATTAGTTTTCTACTGCTGCCATAACAAATTGTCACAAACAGAGTAGCTTAAAACAATACAAATTTGTTACCTTATAGTTCTGTAAGTCAGAGACCTAACATGGATCTCACTGGGCTAAAATCAAGGTGTCTGCAGGGCTGCATTCATTTCTGGAGGCCACAGAGGAGAATGGCTTCCTGGCATTTCCAGCCTCTAGATGCCACCACATCCACTGGCTCCTGGCCCTCTTTCTCCATTTTCAAAGCCAGCAATGTCACATCTCTGACCCTTCTTCTGTCATCACATCTCTTCCTAACCACAGCCAGAAAAGTTCTTTGCACATAAAGACCCATATGATTCGATTGGGACCACCTGGACAATCCAAGTTCATCTCTCAATTTAAAGTCCTTAACCTTAACCACTTCTGCAAAGTGCCTTTTGCCATGTAAGGTAACATATTCACAGGTTCTGGGAATTAGAACATGGACATCTTGGCAGGGTGGGGTGGGGGTGGGGGGGGTGCAGCCTACCACAGTAACCATAGCAAAGTTAAATAAACTTTTCTAGGTCTCAATTTTCTCATCTGTAAAATGGGAGTGATTATACCAGTGTCTAATAGTCCCTGGCAAATAATAGAAATTTCATAAACTCATTAAATGGAAGAATAAATATGTACATTATGAGGTTATTGGGAGGATTAAATTAGATGATGTAAGTAAACTATCTAGTACAGTGCTTAGAACATAGACTTGCCCCCAAATCAGCTACTCCTATTATCCACAGGGCACCATTCTAGATGCTTTAAAGAACTAATCCAAGCCCATGAAGCTGTAGAATCTGGATGACATAAACATCAGAACTCCCTAAATAAAGGCTGCAGTACTGAAGACAAGATTTTTTTTTTAAAGCACCCAACTCTGTGTTGAACTCTAGCTGCAACTAAACTACTGCTATGCATGTGTGAATATATTAGCATTGAATTCACTCTGGCTTGAATTCACACAGCAAAACTACTAACTGCTGGGCAGTTCTCTCTAGTTCACCATCTGTCTAATGTTAATTCCTTTGGACCTGAAGGTCCAGACTGCATACTCTTTTTCTTTTTTCTTTTCTGTTTTTTTTTTTTTTTTTTTTTGAGTTAAGCAACTGCCACAATTAGATAAAAAGACATCCTGGTAGGTTTCACTGTGACACCCTTCCAAACCTCTTAGCTACCATTATGTTTCTCTGAACTTAAGAAACCAGAAATGTGCTCTCTGTGATCAAAATGAGAGCTTACTCCAAATGAGATCCCCAAAACTAGCTATCTCCACAAATGTGGATTTATGTTATACCTCTATTTCAGAAAGAAAAATCATTAGCTCTTTGACACTGTCATGTTAATACAGATTTGTGGGTCACCATTCACATAGCATGACTGTTATCACTTGCCAATTTATGTAAGCATCCAAATATTCAATACATTTCAGAGTACACTCTATGGGCCAGAAACTTTTTTAAGTACCAAACAAGAGAAGTCTTTGCCCTAATAAACAAAACAAAACTGACCATCTAGTTGAATACCCAAATGAAAAAATTTTAATTGATAATATAAATCAGACTGTAAAAAATCCTTAAGCAACATATTTTAAGATTAGAGAGAATTTGTTCATTTATAACTAGTTTCTAAAGATCTCCACCATAGTCATTCTGTACTCTAGCTCCAAGGGCTAACATATTCCAGTACTCTGAATATATGTAACCAAATAGCCTGGGAGTTTCAAAACTTATGAGTCAAACACATGGAGAGATATAATACTTAAAGTTTGTAAGCAAATAGTAAAGGTATAATTATGTTAAGCAATTACTAAATTAAACTAATATAATTATCTAGTAGAATAAATTGCAAGAAATAATTTTAGCTGTTTTTATTCAACTTAATCATTTAAAGGTATCATATATAAAAATCATAGCTCTGTGATATTTGATTACTTGTTCCCTGATACACTCTCCCCATGGCCTCATAATAAAATGGTAAAATTCCAAGAATCAAATGTACTCTGACATTCCGAATTTTTTTCAATCTAGGTAAGGTAACAGTAGCCCAGTCTGTTGGTCAGGATAGGCTAGTTTATGTTATTGTAAAACAATAACCCCCAAGTCACATGGCTCAACATGACAGATGTTTATTTTGACACAGCCCCATCGTCCTCACTGAGAGATGAAGGCTGGTGTTGCTTCCACCATCTGGGACATCGCCAGTCAGTGGAGCATGGAGAAAGGCGCTTGGAAAATCCCATCTTGGTTCTAGCAGGCTTCTGCCTAGAAAAGACCCTCATCACTTCTGCTCTATTTCTCTTGGCCAAATCAAATCATGTATCTATGTGTAACTTAAGTGCCTGGAATGTGCTTGGAAGGAGAGAAGAATTATTGATGAATATCCTTAATGATTAGGATACAACAGTCATTTTCCAGTTAAAATTAGCTTCCATATAAAGTAATGTACACTACCTCTGATACTGGTTCTTTTTTACTTTCAAATATCGACATCTTTCAGAACCTTAAGTTAAGATGCTCCTCTCTAACATATGAAGGATTTACTTCCTAAACTGCTAACCTCTAGAATGACTCTGTGCCTATTCAGACACCATAATTTATATGTGCAGCATAATGTCTTACACATAAACACAGACTTGCTGTTCAAATAAAATAAAATTTCAACAGTGTTGCCATTTGGTCATAAAGCTCCTATTATATTTAAGAAAAACATTCATTGACAGTTTGACAGATAATTATATTTCACTCCCTAATAGTATCAGCTAAAAATTCAAAGGACTTATAGAGCAAGGGCATAGCCCTGTTGGAAACCAGAATTCAAACTGAGCCAAAATGGACTTCCTGATATCACAGGGTGAGTCTGCAACACAGCCTACCAATCACTAAGCATCGGGATGATTTTTACATTTTCTCTTCTAAAGAGAAGGTCAAAGCATTATCCTCAGAATGAAAACCTTGGAAAAGTTTGTTTTTAAAATGATACAGAAATAATTAACTTGGAGATGATAACAGCATAACTCGAATCAAACCATGGGGTCTAGGATCATATGAAGAAAGTGATCCTCCCTAGGTACTTTTATGGAAGTATTGAATGATCAGGAATATCACATGGAATGTTTGAAGGAGTCTGAAGTCTATTCTGGATTCAACCTTCCTAGTGATATACTCTTCTATTTTCATTTCTTATGGATTCCATTTCTTTTCCTATTAATGGTAGTTTGTGGAGGCTTCCTTCAGGTATACGCTAGCATGACCTTGCTGTGGGAAACCCAAACTGTAAACTAAGGGCAATGGACAACAGAGGAATACTGCATCCTGACCAAAACTTAGTATTGATGGAGCACATTTACAAACACTGATAAAATATTTATTACTTTGCTTATAAAGTTCAGGCTTTTTTTTTTTGCAGGGGGGGAGGGAGGTTATACTTTTGGGAAATTTTAAATGAGACTCGGAAACATCTGGGAATTTTCAGCACTGCACACAAAACAATAAATTCACTCTAAATCTGAAAGCAAGTAGGGTAAGGGCAATAGAGAAGCCTGCCAGGAAAGGTGGAAGTTGGGGTGAAGAAGAATGTCCCAACAGAAGCAAATAGCACCTGCAAAGCAGCAGAGATAAAAGGATGAGTGAGCATTACGTGTGCAAGCGTCTGAAAGACGTTTAGGGAGGTGAAATTCTGGAGAAGTAGGAGGGAGGCAGTGTTGAGACTATAGACCCTGCACAGCCTTTTAAGCTCTTGTCAAGAATTTAGACTTAACTCAAAGGGCAAAGAAAAACCTCTGAAGGATGTTAATTAGACACATGGCATGATTATGTTCAGTGGTTATGCTGTTGCTTAATATAAAGACAGCATAAATTTAACATAGTTATACCCTGCTATATCCATTTGAATTACAAGAAACCAACTTTATCCGGAGTTCCATTTGAAATCCGACCTCAAATTAAGAGGCATTTTTTTCCTCATCTCCTGGGTATCTAAGTTCACACTGTCCAACCAAGAGAGGCAAGCCACGATGCAGTTAACTTTACTTATACAACGTGCCGTGTTATTTTCAACGTTCCTTTTGGAGTATTTGGTTTGGTTTGGTTTGGTTTTAATTAATTTTTATTGGAGTATAGTTGCTTCACCTTTTGGAGTATTTTTGTTTAGCTAGTTTCAGCAGCAGTTTATGACAGTGATCATTTCATTTATTGTTCCCTCCGTGATGTCAATTTGTTTAGTGGATGTGATATGTTTGCATTGTTTTTCTTTCCTTGGTGTTTACTGTTTTACTGGATTTTTAATTAAGTTTAATTACTAAACACTGAATATCATATATGCAGGTTCCAGTAGTGAGCATATTCTTAAATGTAAGGAAAACCCATAATAGTTATAAGAAAAATTAACAAGAGCAGGTACACAGCCTCATTATAGAGAAATTAATGCAGAGAAAATTGCCTACTACTGGATGTTAAGAAAACGAATGTTTTCCTAATGTTAACTATTGGAGCAATCATTAATTATTAAAATAACTGAGTTTATTTAATAGGATTTGTCATTTTAGTTTAAAACGGACGTCCATTTGGGGTTGCAGTGATGCATGGAAATGCCTTTCATTTTTAAATAATGATAATTATATATTTATTTTGAAGAATACACAGACTGCTTTGGAGAAATTTTATCAGGGGAAAAGGCAGATGGTAAGGGTAGATGTCCATTCTGGCACAACATTGCAAATCAACTAAACTCCAATAAAAAATTTTTTTAAATATATACAAATGACAAAAAAAAAAAAAAAGAGTAGATATCCCTTTGCCAACATTTGTCAACAGCAACACAACTGACAAGTTAAACCAGATCATTCTTTGTTGTGAGGGCTGTCCTGTGCATTGTAAGATGTTTGGATCACCCCAAGTCTCTACCTACTCAATGCCAGGAGCATCCCTGTGCCCAGCTGTGACAATCACAACTGTCTTCAGATTACCAAATGCCCCTGGTTCCTGAGAACGCTGCCCTGAACCCATCAGACGACCAACTGAGCAGCTGCATTAGGTGGTCTGGACTGAGAGGTGACAGCAGGAATGGAGTAGAAGAGGCTGAGCAGGTGTATTTGGGAGGGAAAAGCATCTGGATTGGTGACAGACAAGATATGGGAAATATTAGAGCAAAAAGGAAGTAAGGTTGACGCTCATGTTTGTACCATGATCAACTGTGTGGCGCCATCTATTGAGCTAAACTAGGACTGAGGGGGGGCTGAGGAGGAAATCATGAATTTAATATTTTGGAGGTGCCAAAGATGCATCAAAATAAAGAATTTTGTTAAAAACAAAAAGTTTAGGATGATCATTTTATTATTCTTCTTAGTTATTTTTATATGCTGTTCTTTATTCTAGGCATTTTGAGGGAAAGAGAAACCAGTGGAGTGTAAAAAAAGAAAGGGAAATAGGGCTTCCCTGGTGGCGCAGTGGTTGAGAGTCCGCCTGCCGATGCAGGGGACACGGGTTCGTGCCCCGGTCCGGGAAGATCCCACATGCCGCGGAGCGGCTGGGCCCGTGAGCAATGGCCGCTAAGCCTGTGCGTCCGGAGCCTGTGCTCCGCAACGGGAGAGGCCACAACAGTGAGAGGCCCGCGTACCACAAAAAAAAAAAAACAAGAAAGGGAAATAAAGTTTCTTAAATACTTAGATTGTTTTACTCGTTTTTATTTTAAAAAATTTTTATTGAGGCATAATTGACATACTAGCTCCAGATGTACAACATAATCACTTGATATTTGTATATATCGTGAAATGACCACCACAATAAGTCTACTTAACATCTGGGATTATCATTTCAATTTTACTGGCATAATTGAATTTTACTGGCATAATTCATAGAATATTTGCTCTTACTCAGATCCTACGTCTCGTTCTCCTTCTCTATCAACCTCGTAACTGTGGGCGTCACTGAGAGTTTTATTTTCAGCTCTTTTCTCTATGTACTATCATCCAGCTTTAGACTTCAAATATCATTTACGACGTGTGATGCGGTTTTTTACGAATTCCCTCAGGTAACTAGTTTTACAGGTGGCGCGCACACACACACACACACACACCCTTCTCAGCACACCTAGAAACACACAAAATACAGAATAAGTATTTTTCCTTAAAATTATGAAACGTTTAGTCATATTATGTGAATAGACTCCATTTAGACACCTGTTCTTCTGCAACCCAATTATGTAATTTATGACAATCCTTTATTCCTTCCCCACAGCAAAACAAAAGGCTCTTGCGGGCCCTTGCTTCTCCGCTCAACTTTCAAGCATTTTCTTAAACACCGGTGCGTGCAATGAATCTCGTAACTGGCCAGAAACTCCTTTTCATCTCTACTTCATTCAAACTGGGATCTCTCCTCTCTGTCAGTGCTGGCTCCATCCTCTTACCTGCTGTGATCTCCTCATTCACAGTTTTTCGGAAAGCCTCTGAACAGGCAGAACTATGATTTTTCTGGTCTGCCTTGCACAGGCAGCATCCATGCTGCAGGAGCTATTGTGAAGAGTGGGAAAACAATCTTTCTGTCTTTTTTGTTCTTTTCACCATTGCTTCTATCTACGTGTTGAATGGGCAGTTCTCATTCCCAATGACCAGTCTTCCAATTCTCTTTTACAAGACCATCCTAAATTATTGTCTCGTCACATGGGCGATTACTCTGAAATCTGTATCTCTAGGCTTCACCTCTGTCCTGCATCCCAGCCCTAAATTTTCGAATCCTGGACACATGCCTGAGACTCATACCACCAAACTTCTCCCCACCCCCTTAGTTTCCATCCTCGCAACAAATGGCACCACTTAACTCGGTTGGTTTGGCCCCGAACGGTGCATGGTTCACTCACCCACCCCATCTCACCCAACCACTCCATTAGCAAGTCCAGCTGGCTCCACGTTCAAAACATGATCTAGATTTGGACCACTTTTTGCCACTGTCATCACCATCTCCCGAACCCAAGCCACCATCACCACCTACAGGAGCTCCCTCCCTGGCCTCACCACTTCCACTCCCACCTCCACTGAGTCCACTCTCCTCCCAGCAATCAGAGGGCTCTGCTCTAAAAGCAAATCCGAGCATATCTTTTCCTCCGTCATCGCTCCTCCTGTGCGCTCAGAATGAAAGAAAAGCCCTTAAGTCACAAAACCCCCGCTACCCCAACTGGCACGCAGTCTCTGCCTTCCCATCCCTCAGAGACACTGACCTGGACAGGCATTGCTCACTCCTGCCCCGCAGCCTGTCCGCCCGCTCTTCCCTCTGCCTGGAGTTCTCTTACTCTGGGTGCTTTTATGACTGGCTTCTTCCCATCACTCAGGTCTGTTTGCTTGACCATTCTAACAGCTCCCTTATCCCAATCACTCTTTCCATTGCCTCCTTTTATTTTCCATTTGGTGCTTGTTAGAATCTGAACTTTTTCCTGCTTGTTTTTTGTCAGTGTTCCCCTACCAGAAAGCATATGCTCCATGAGAGCTGGGGCTTCACCTGTGTTTTTTTTGTTTTGTTTTGTTTTGGGCGGGGGGCGGTACGCGGGCCTCTCACTGTTGTGGCCTCTCCCGTTGCGGAGCGCAGGCTCCGGACGCGCAGGCTCAGCGGCCATGGCTCACCGGCCCAGCCGCTCCACGGCATGTGGGATCTTCCCGGACCGGGGCACGAGCTCGTGTCCCCTGCATCGGCAGGCGGACTACGCCACCAGGGAAGCCCTAAATTCTACAACAAAACTGATCTAGTCACACACTGTATTCCCAGCACCTCAAATAAGGTAAGACAACTCATTTACTCATTAAATAAATCAATATGCCACAGACAGCCAGACTCAACCATTTCAAATTCATCTCATTTTTTTCTTTCATCAAAATCAGTCATCCCCCTAAGGTCGGTTTCAGTTAAATGGCATAACCATCTACTTTGTGGCTAAAAAATATGAGTCGTCTTTACTCCTTTCTCTCAATTCATACTCAATTATTTCTCAAGGCCTTTCCATTCTACCCCTAAAACATCTGAAGTCTGCACCTTCCCTTCCCTTCGCAAGGTCCAAAACATTTAAAGTGGCTTCCTAATGGGTCGTTCTCTACCTGCCATTACTGAGTCTCTAAGCTACTCAACAAAGTTAACCTTTCATAAAATATGAATCTTGTTTCTTCTTTAAAAAGGTTCCAAGGACCCACCTATCATGAAATAGGTCTAAGCAGCTATGGAAAACAGAGAACATTTCTATAACCCCTTGAGTCAGAGACCCTCCTTTCCTGAGCTGTGGCCTCAATGAGAGAAAAGTAATATGATCACTTAAGTTTTTCCTGACTCTTCCACTCATCTTTGGTAAATCTGCCAGAGTTTCTGTACTTTGGTTTAATTTTCTGCAAAACTGAGAAAGGAGCTAGTGGAGTATGGGGAAAAGCAGGCTTTTCAGTGCACTCAACTGACTGAATGTCTTTCTTCGAAACAGGTGACACCCTGAGCATCAGACTCTGTTAGAGCAAATGAACTAGTGGCCAAATTCACTGTTAAGCAACCAGAAACAGCTTTCCTGACTTGCCTCACTGAGTTATAGTGTGTGACTGAGAAGTTTAAAAAGGAAATAAAAAGAGTCAGTGCAAAAGACTCCCAAAAAGACTCCCCATTAACTGACCTTCCTAGTTAAAAATGTAGTATCTTCCTTACCATTGCCAGCTTCTTGGGTCCTACTGATGTCACAGTCTACCAGTCCCTGACTTAATTTTCCCATGACCTACCTGGGTGCCAATGCATATGGTTATAGGAGAGCAACCAAGTTCTTAAAAGAAAAAAAAGAGGGGGAGGGGGCATTGCTCTTTTTCTCCCGTGTGCCTGCAGGCTTCCATCCTCAGATAATGCTGAAAGAAGGGGAAGTTCAAGTATCTGCCCTATGCTTTCAAGTGGAAAGTAAGCACAGAAAAAATACATTTAAGCTAAAGTCACTGAATGACATGAGGCTATTTAAAGCTGTTACTTAGTTTTAGGTGTTGCTGTGAGGCATGTAACCATATAAGCTTGCGAGAAGCTGTGATGTGATAGAAAGAGCAGTAACCCCAGGGTTTTGCCATTAGAGGGAGCTGGGGTGAGCAACTTCTCTGATTCACAGCTAAAAGGGAAATCATACAGCCTATCTCACCTGGAAATGGGGTAGTGGACATGATGGCACTTTGTGATGACTCTAAAATACTATCTAAACGTCAAGAGTTGTTACTACAAGGTTTGTTGCACCCCTGAATATTAATGGCTATCATAAAGTTGTGTTAGACAAAGAGACTATTTTGTACTGACCATGTACTAGGTAGAAAGTCAAATCCCTACAAGTCTAGCAATCGAAATTCTTAAACGTGGAGGACATTTCTAGTGTATGGATTCAATAAATTTGTCAACTACAATTACACTTAATAAATTAAATAACCTATCATATTGGTAAGCAGAATGTGCTTGCTTTCCTTTTGGGGTCCCCATAGATCGTTAATTTTCTGAAAGATAAAAGATATATACCTAACTTCCTTAATCAGATGAAAAAATATCAAACCCTGTAAGTATGCCAACACTTGCACTCAACAATAAATTAGGACCTTGAATGTTTTTTATTCTAACAGCACCTGTTGCTAAATGTTATCAAAGATCAAGTTGAAGTCATGTTATCCAGTAAATAGGAAAACCCACTCTTTTCTTATTCAACTATTTGCAATTGCATTCTCCTTTGACATAATAATAATAATATGACCTGGCATATGTTATGCACATATTATGTATCAGACATTATTCTAAGTTTTCCACACATATTAACTCATTTGTACTGTATATATTAACTATAAACAGTTTTCACTCTATTTTAATTAACTTGGAATGATTTTCTCTTTATCACCTTATATTTTGTTTTATCCACATTTTTGCCAATTCTGAGGGTGAGTGAAAGATGTTCTCATCTACTATCAAAAGGGGGTTCCCACCCCAGTACAATGAAATGACATATATTTAAACGGACTCCAAAAGTCTATAACTTTATCTCAAGTTTTATATAAAAATAAAAAGAATAATTTATCCCCACCACAGTATGCAAGTCAGTGGAGCTAAAATTACTACATAATTACTGAATCCAAATTTCTGAAGTAGAAATGATAAAAAGTGGGTATCTTTCTTTATATAAATGACAAAAATATATTCTACTTCTCATTAATAGAACACATTAGTTATACTTTTCTTCCAGAAAGTTAAGAATCTGTAAGGAATTCTCTATACCTTAAATTCCAAAAAAGATAATTTCCATCAGATTTAATTTTGTAATACATATCTCTACTGAGATTAGTCAGAGATTCCGAGAAACCAGAAAGAGGTGGGCAAATGTAGATGGTTTGAAAGAGCCACCAAAGCCAGGAAATATATTCTGTACCTAATGAAAAGCAAATAATTTCAAGATGCAAACTTGAAAATTTCCATCAGTGCATTTAAGGACTTGACACACCTACATGCTTGTGACCTATCCCCTGTTCACTGCTCACCTGGCTTCCGACTGTCACAGTCGATGGGGTGGGTGGGAACCTGCCTCAGCCCCCTGCCCTCCCCTCCCAGCCCAAAGGCTACTATAAACAGAGAGCTGTATATCTTTCTTCAAAAGCTAAGTGATCACTTTGAAAAGGCACAACGCACGTGGTAAACACTGTGCTTAGCAGGTTACAGGTAATTATCCCAATTCTTTCAAGGCCACCTATGAAACAGTCACAGTTACTCTCTGTATCAGTGAGGAAACTGAGGCTTCGATGGGTCAAGTACTTTCCTGAAGGTCACACAGTAAAGGGCAAAGAACAAAATCAAATCTAAGTCTGTCCCATCCCAGAGCCCACTTTCTTAACCTCAACACCGAATTGACTATATGTGACGGGCTCCAATAGAGAAAATTATAAATCGGGTATTGACTGCCTGATTCAGGTAACTTATGCATCTTATTTTATAGAATAATGTATCTCACATGATAAGAGAATTACCTATCTTTTGAGATAATTACTCAAAAGTATAAATCTCTGTTGATTTTAAAGTGTGTGTCAAGGATAACGTTTATTCCAAATATAAGCTTTGATTACTCTTATAAGCAGTAGTATCATTGCTTATGTATTAAATTATTCAGTGATCATTTAAATTCATGAACAATATCCAGTTCTAATTAACGATTCTAAGGAACTGTGTAAGAGTCTTATTTGTGCTGTTTTCCCCATGCTATTTTTAAAAAGATTATCTGAATGTAGTGATTTAAGTATCATACTGGAATTTAGGAAACTAAAGAGGCAGACCTCTTCAGCTCCATTACTAAATTTTTCCTTAAACATTATTTCAGTTTAAGTGCTCTGCACATTGAGTAATGTAATTGGCAGAATAAATGGACCATGTGTGTGTGTGTGTGTGTGTGTGTGTTTAAAGTGAACTGTAAATAACATCCTTTTCATTATAAATTTAAGAACCTATATGACTAATCATTTCTGAGATAAAAATAAATGTGCCTAAGTAATTGTTCAATGAAAAAAAGGTACTTATTTACATACTTCACTATTTGCATAGCTATTCATCATATACTTTTAAGTTTTCCTCAAATTCTAAAATCCCTGGTCCATCCCTTGTGACAGCATGATGCAAATTCCAGGGATAGTCTGGTATCATCATCAATACATAGCATCAAATATAATAGCAAGGACATTTTGCAGGTACAGGAAACCCTGGTCTTCGTGATAGTTGCAATCCTGGGTCCATCTTTAATTCTAATTACCAATTATCATGAAAATGATGACACTGGTCAACCATGGCCTAGGTACTTCCATAACTAGCTGTTCACCTTAATGATGACTTTCTCTACAAGACCTTTAGGTTTAGAACTCCAGAGCTGGGATCACCTCTCTATATAGCAACCTGCTCATTTTATAAATGAAAAACTGAGAATGGGGGATATAATTTGCCAAAGGTCACTCCTTTTATAAATTTGACTTTGATGCTGAGTTTTGTGGAATCACATGAGAACTAAGCTGAGTCGAAAAACAATCAGTGCACCTTCTGGAGAGGCTCAAATTTGGGAAATTCTGTATTAATTAGAGGATCAGTGGGTGGGTTTTAATTCTAGTTCCATATTTCTCTAACCTTTGGCAATTCGAATAAATTCATGGATCTCAGTTTTCTATTCTATAAGGTAGCAATCAATTACTCTTGAAATCTCTGATACCCTTGAGCAAATGAAGAAGGCAAAAATGTTTATTTGCGATTGTTGAATACAGAAGAAAACTTAAATACTAGATTGGAGGCATTTTAATTAGAATATAATAGCTAACATTTATTGATTACTGACTATGTTCTAGATACTGAGCTAAACGTTCTACATGTGTTTATTTTATTTAATCCTCACAACTTTGAAACAGATTCTATTACGTTGATGTTGCAGGTGAGAAATTGAGACTTAGGTTAAGTAACTCAGCCAAGGTTTCCACCTATTAAATGGAGCAATAAAAATTTAAACCTAGATTGTCTAACTCTAAAGCAATGCCTTTGCACTGCCCTTTGGAGAACTCATTTTGCTATCATATTTCTTAACTAGTCACTCTTCTGGACTTTTTTTTTCTTCTGAGAACAAACATGCTTGTCCATGACTCCTGATAAAATCCAATTCCTATCTCTGTGGGCAACCATTCACTCCATTTCCATTCCTGCTGGCATCTGTAAATTAGCATCTGGTAATTATCTGTGTAGGAAGGAGCAAACAGTGTACAGAACAATGTAACTGTTCATCAGATTCCAACATGAGAATTTAGCATTCCTGAGTCATAAATCAACCTACAATGGCTCAACTTGAGGATGTATTTGCTTTAAAAATAGGCTTAACTGCATAGCTGTGGACAAATACACCTTCATACACCTGAAACAGTAAATCTTCAATCTTCGAGGAAAAAAAACAGGTGTTCACACCTTATCCTCAAAGACAATTGGTTCCCACTCTGTTTGAACAGATGGTGAATTCAATGTGTGGGCATCTGTCCTCCCCCAAGAATGTACTATATTCAATTCCAGAAGTCATATGCAGATACTTGAAATGCAGCCCTAGAAATAACTTCCATTCAAAAGTTAAGATTTAGACTCAGCAGCAGAATAACTTCCTAAGAGGCCTAAAATTTCACAGTTATGTTTCATTACATTCCTACCTGGTGGAACACTCATTATGTTTTATTTTAATTTATAAACATTGTTTCTCTTTAAGGGAACTGGAGGACATGGTAGAGATGAAACTGGAAAAACCCAAGAGAACAAGTAATCTTGGGCTTAAGGCAAGGGGTGGCAAACTACAGGCTATTGGCCAATCTGCCTGCCATCTGTTTTTGTAAATAAAGTTTTATTGGAACTCAGTCCCACCCATGTGTTGACATATTGTCCATGGCTGCTTTCACACTACCGCAGCAGAGCTGAGTAGTTGCAGCAGAGACTGTATGACGTGTAAAGCCTACAATATTTATTATCTGGCTTTTTATAGAAAAAGTTTGCTGACCACTGGCTTCCATGATGAACTGGAAATCTTAATGTACACACTTCTTTGGAGTTTCTTATAAGAATACATGTGTAAATGAAAAAGGAGAAGTGCTCAGGTCAGGTTACCCATTTGATCTCACTTAAGAAATCAACCTAGCAGAAATCAACCTAGCAATTTAGAATCAGCTCCTCTGACATCACTGCCATTAGCAGATGGTCACTGTGTTGTTCCTGTAACTTCGTACTCTAGCATCAAAATGGTTCAATCCTTCTGGTAGAGGTGTCTCATTATAATAAGCAGTACTTATTAAAATAAGATGGGAAGGGAAATAAAGGAAGGATGCCAGGCACAATGGATAACACATTTGAGGGCATGGAAGACATCATTTGTTTCACAGCTGTTCCTAGGTCTGGCCTTACTGTCCCCTAACGAAGTATGTCGAAATATAGGAGACCATGTAAACCCAGGCTAATAATCCAGGGCCTGACATCAGGTCTTAAAAGTGAAGAACAGAAAACATAACTACTGATCCTTTGGTCCAAGTAGAGATGGAAGACCGATTCAAAGAAATAGCACGTAACAAAAACGAGTCAAAGAAATAGCACTTAGCATAAGCGAACCAGATCCTGTGAGAAATGATGGTTACAATTTTCTACTGAGGCTCTCATCTTCCTTTGGACTCCTCCAAAGTACCTAACCGTTTTATTCCTGAATGATGTTGGGATTCCACTGAGAAAGTAACAACATAAATTAAGAGTGATAGACCACTAAGGAAAAACCTAATTGATATTTTAACTTTGAAACAGTAGACTCTTGAAATTCTAAAACTTAAAAGTTTCCTGAAGCACAAATTGGTATCGCACGCTTTGTAAAGCTGCTGAATGGAATAAGTCATTGAAGTAATGAGTGAGCACAGCTGACAGCCCAGCTCCCACATCTCACAATAGCTTTATAGTTCTCCATTCACCTTCTAGATAAAGCAACACTCCTAGAGTGATTATAAAAATGGTGCCCCCAAGGAAAACTACCTGCTAGTGCTCATAAAAGAGAGAAAAAAAGTAAAGAAGGCTAAGGAAATGATAGTTCTAAAGCCACAAAAATAGAAGGCTTCTATGAATACGTCCTGTATAGTGATAGTCATGAATGTGAGCTTCCTAAAGCTCTACTGGGTCTACTCCACGCTCATGCCCAAAGAGGGAGCAGGACAGGATGCGTATAAAGACAGAAGAAATCTAGTTATGGTCCTGTGCATTCTGGGACTTGAAGGGTATCATGTATACATTGGTTCAACATATCTAAGAACTAGGGCAGTGGGCTACGGATACCTCCATGGTAGAGAAGAACATATATACGTGAATGTGTCAGATCCCAGAGGGAAGTTAACCATAAATCAAGTGCAGGGAGTAGGGGCAAATGCAATCTCTACAAACTGTATGTTGACATACAGTGAAATGGAAAGGACTCAGCACATATGACAGTCAACAAAAAGAAAAAGTAGCATGGAGGCTATGGGGAAAAATAGAGCAAGGCAGTGAAAGAAACTGTCATGAAGGTCAAATGAAGAATAAATATCCGGAAGTTATTCACTACAGGATCCAACAGGAAACTTCAGATAACTACTTGGCACTCTCAATAAAATATAAAACATGAGAGTACTGCTATATGGAGAGAACAGGTTCGAATAAGAAATTTAAAAGAACGGATACATGTATATGTATAACTGAATCACTTTGCAGCACATCTGAAACTAACACAACAGCGTCAACAACTCTACTCCAACATAAAATAAACATTAAATTAAAAATTTAGAAAAAACTAGAGAGGAAAAAATGTGATGAAAATGTAATGGGATGAGATGGGGAAGATGGATCGGCGGGGGTGCAGGATTCCACTCCGAGAATTCACTGGGATATTAATTATCTGCTCACAGCTTTCTTAATTTTTATTGTTTATTTTTATTACTATTATTTTCCTGTCTTCTGATGAAAACATGTATGCATTCTGGGGGTATACACCAACCACTGGGTCCTAGGATATGTGCATATTCAATGTTAGTAGATATTGTCAAATAATTTCCAAAGTGGTCACGCTAGTTTACACTCGCATCAGCAGTGTGTGAGAATTCCAACTGCCACCCTGCCCGCGCCCACCCCGTCCTGTCCTTGACAACATTTGACCTTTACAGCCGTTTTCAATTTAGCTATTCTGTACGTGTATATGTATGTATCGCCTTGTGATTTAAATTTGGATTTCCCTAGAAAAATAAATAAGTAAACAAATTTGGATTTCCCTGATGGCTAGTAAATTTGACCACTATTTCATATGTTTCTTACCATTTGGATATGCTCTTTTAGGTTTGCATATTTTGCCTGTTTTCTACTGGTCATTCTGCCTTTTTCTTATTAATCTTGTAGGCATTACTATATATATATATATATATATATATATATATATATATATATATATATATATTTTTTTTTTTTTTTTTTTTTTTTTTTTTTTTTTTT
>RJWK010020015.1:0-31840 GCA_004363435.1 Platanista minor
GGGGTGCGCGGGTGCGGAGCGTGGAGCTGCTGGAGAGCCGGGCCGCGGCGCCGAGCCGAGGGCCGGATGGCGGGCGGCGGCCGCGGTGGAGCCGCTTCCAGTCCGAACGGACGTGCTCGGGGCGCCCTCTATGGGCCGCAAGCGAAATAGGGACCTGGTGGAGGCGTCAACCTCGCTCCTGGGGTAGGGCCCCAAATCTGGGGGTCCTTGGCTTTGGGGGTGCTGTGGACGCGAGCTTCGAATTATGTTGGAGGGGCTTTCTCTGTGTTCTAGAGTGCCACCCACTTGTTTGAAATTGGGCGTGTGTGTTGCTGGGCCTACTGCGTAGGCTGCTGACATTTGGGGAGAGGGGTGAGCACCAGGCTTGTCCCCAGGGGCCCTTGACGATTTAGAGAGGAGCTCCTGGCCTGGCCTCGAAGCTAGGACTGCAGGGCATAGTGTGGCCTTCCGCTCCCCATTCCAGAGCTCTGGAACAGAACCTTGGGTCCCACCCTGACCTCTGGGACCCGACAACTCCTGTGTTCTTGGGAAAGTGCGCGCCGCCAGATCTTTGAAGAGCAGTGCTCAGCTCCTCTGACGAGGAAGTGCGTTCCTGGCCCACAGACAAGCTGTCCTGGCGGCCAAAACGTGCGGGGCAGCCCCTTCTGAGCTACTGCAGGAAGCGGCAGGTGGGATTCAGGTGGGCTATGGAGTCCTCTGCCCCTGGCCCAGTTCCACTGTCTTTACCCCTAACCCCCCAGAAGCAACTAGGATGGTGCATGCAGGTGTTTCTGCTTTCAACCCATATTTCCATTCTTTCTTTCTATGCAATACAGTTGGGACCCCTGGATGCTGCCGCCCAGGTGGCTGAGCCACCGGTGGCTTAGAAGTCCTGAAGGGTCCGTGCCGCCCTCCTGGGGACCGAAGCTTCACTGCAAAGAAATCAGATTGCCAGCCTCAGGATTCTTTTCGTCCGCTGGAGAGCTAGACATGAATTTTAACTGAGCACTGAAGAGCATTTTTGTCCTCTGTGTGCTGTTCGTTTCCATCTTTCCCGACCACTGCAGCCACCCGGGGGTGTGCACGCCTAGGGGTGTGCGGTACCCCACGGGGAGGTCCTGATGAGCCCAGTGCCTCAGCACCTGACATAGCTGGGGGTGGACATAGAAACCCCCTTGTCTTTAAAGCCAACGTGGAAGTTTTTCTGGAACTTTCTGTGTGAACAGAGGTGCTCTCTCCCACCTTCCCCTACCCGTACCCAGCACAGTTTCAGAGGGTGGCAGTAGTCCTGTAAGGAGGAGACTAAACCTGAAAATGGGTAAGGGTGAGGGACGTCCACTGGATTAATGTTGGCACCTTGGCCTCCCTCCTCCTCAGGGACCGGGTTCCCGTAGAAAGGGCACGCCGTGTCTGGGACAGCAGACTCCTGTCTTTATTAGGTCTTATTTTGGGGTAGAGGGTAAAGAGGAAACCCGATTTGGAGACCTCCTCTCTGCTCCAGCTCAGGCCTGCTGAGGTGACGGGGAGATGGTCCAGGTGTAGTTTTTCTAGACCAGCACCTCCCCTCAGACATTGCTGGTCTGAGGACTTGGGGAGTGGCTGCAGGCCCCATCCCAATCGGTGACCCGCTGGTCTCTGAAATCTCACTGCTCCCACCCTCATTCCCTCCCTCCCCCGATCAATTATAATCACCAGCACATTTATGTCGCCTGCAATATGGAGAATTCATATTCATATCTCGGTTTTAGTGGCCTGACACTGATTAATGTAATACTTGCCGTGACTCCGAAGGGCTGCCACCCGATGAATCATGCCCTATAAAGTTTCAGTCGTCCTTGTAGATGGGACTGCCAGGGAGCTAGGAAGCCAGAGGAGGAGGGGGGGAGGGGGAAAGGAGAGAGAGAGGTCAGGGTGGGCGCACACCCGTGGTGCCCTAGGCTGGGCGCTGCTCCTCTCCCCTGGAGCGGAGGCCTTGGCAGGGCCCTGGCCCCTCTACCGGAACCCCTCTCCTAAGCCGAGGACTCTTTCTGGTCCTCCGGCCCTGGGGTTTCCTTCCCTTCCTGATGGTGCCGGCAGGCCCAGGGTTGCCTGGTGGCCGAGGCAGGGTCAGGCTGGGGCTGAGGCTGCCGGGTGGCTGCTCAGGTTTATGGGGAGATTGGAGCCCAGAACGCTGTCCTGAAAGTGGTGCGGGATGTGTGCCGGTGGGAATGAGATTTTGCCCCCGGGGCATGCAAGTTGGAGGTCAGAAAGGAGGGAAGGAAGCTAAGCCCAGAGAGGGTTGCTGGTGGGGGGTGGCTTGACACAGGTTTGGGGTACACAGGCCATAGGGGCTTGGGAAGCCTCCCCGGCCTCCAGTGGTCTCTGCTCCCCGCCTGGGCTGCCCGGGCCGCATTGCAGGGCCCAACACTGGGGCTTGAGTCAGTCAGTCAGGCTCTCAGGCCTCCCAGTGACCGGAGAGAGGAAGCTTTGGGTACCTGACACTGAGCACGCGCCTGGTGCCTTCTGGTCCCTCGACTTGCCTGGCCCTGGGGAGCTTCCTGTCTCATCTCTCTGGCCTCAACTGGAGGATGCAGCTCCAGGTGGGGGGCTCAGCGGGGGAGGGTTGGCCCTGAGGTGGTGAATCCAGGGTTGGCTGGGCCAGGGGGTAGAACAAGGAGGTGGAGGGGTGCACTCTAGGAGTGGTGACAGTGACCAGCCACCTCAAGGGGTCCCCTGAACTGGCGTGAAGGGAGCAGGGCCCCCAGGAAAGGTTTCCTGGGCTCTACCTGTCCACCCAGGGGCATGGGGTGACTGGTCTCTCCAAGTAAAAAGTTCCGCAGCCGTCCCCTCTCAGCTCTGCTGGGGACAGAGAGCCTGTAGGTCTGCCCCAGCGCCCCTCTAAGCCAGTGGCCCTAATTATAGCTCTGAGCTGAGAGGCCTCAGAAGGTCATCCCACAGGGACTGCGGGCTGCCTTTGTGCTCCAGCTACTGAAGCTGGATGAATACCACTCCCTCCCAATACAGACATCTGAAAATGGGCCCTCGGGCTGCCCTGGTGGCGCCGTGGTTGAGAGTCCGCCTGCCGATGCAGGGGACACGGGTTCGTGCCCCGGTCCGGGAAGATCCCCCATGCCGCGGAGCGGCTGGGCCCGTGAGCCATGGCCGCTGAGCCTGCGCTCTGCAACGGGAGAGGCCACGACAGTGAGAGGCCCGCGTACCGCAAAAAAAAAAAAAAAAAAAAAAAAAAAAAGGGCCCTCTTGGGGCAGCATAGGGGGTATGGACAGAGGGGACCCGGTAGCACAGGGACCACAGGGCCTGGGGCCACAGTGCTTTCAGAGGCTCATGAAAATATTTAATTTCTTTTCAAAAGAAAAGTTTCTTTTAGGTGGAGGAAAGCGTGTCAGTAGACGCTGTCAATATATCCACTCATCTCTGTATCACGCAGCCTTAACACTTCTTTCTTATCATTTGTTTTCAGTGGAGGGGAAGGCCCAGGGCCCGTCAAGTCACCCGGGTGGCACAGGCTGGGGAGGCCCCTGGAGTGGCCGGAAATTCTGGAACTGTCTTCAGTGGGAGGTCAGAGAAGGCGGTGGCCCTGAGCCCAGCAGGGGAGCGGGCAACGCAGCGGGGACTCTGGGAGGGCCCTCGGGGTGCTCAGGCCTGGTGGACGCCCTACCCGCCCGCACCAGCCTCCCCCGCCGGCCCGGGTGGGGCGCAAATGCAGCTCTTCCTGCGGGGGCCGCTGTTCGGTTTCTGCAGACGCCGCGGGTGTCTCTGATCCCCTAATCCATTTACCCAGAGGCCTGAGCACTGGCGGAATGTGGGGACACAATGGCCCGGCTGCACCAGGGGGCCGGCGCACCCACCTACTCCCGCCCCACCGTCTCCATTGTCTGTCCGCGGTCCGCGGGGTCCCGGGCTCGGGGGCAGAGCGCAGTGGTGGGAATAACTCCGAGACGGTTTACATCCTCGAAACCGAAGGGCATTTTTTCTTAATTCCTTCTACTTGAAACTGCCCTTTCGAGCGGGGAAGATGCTGTCCGGGTTCCTCCGCGGGGTCGGAGCTTAGGCACTCCGGGGCGGGGGCCCCGGAGGGCAGGGAAGGTCAGGGGGCGACTGCAGACAGAGGAAGCCATGCGGGCTGGTCACTTGCAGTCTTTCCTCCGTGTGTCTTTTCCCGTTTGCTTGTTTGTCGCTGCTGTAGCTTTGCTTGTTACTGAATTTTAAACGTATGGTTAATTGCCGGGTCCTCGGATAGCTGCAGCAATGTCTGAAAATATTAAATACATCTGCGAGACGGTGGGAAAGAGAAATTAAAAAGGTGCTGGCTGCAGTGAATGTTAAAAAGATCTCACAATGAAGTGATTAACATTTTTATGAATAAAATTAATCACGCATTTAACTCTGCGGCACAGTACATCTGAAAGCCAAATGTGGCCCAGGAAGCCCCTTTCTTACACCCAGGAACTTTGGAGGCCTCGTGGGCCCTCAGCAAACATCCAACCATTAGGAGTTTCAAAATATTTATGAGAGGATGTGTCAAAAACAGCTATCTGAATTTGAGGCAAGGAAAAGGAAACCTCCAAAAGTACCACCACCGCTAGCACAGGTAGGGCAAAGTTTAAAAAGCAAGCACCATTTTTTTTTCTCTCCTTTGGCAAACCCTCAGTCAAAACCAGCCATTTCCATGCTTGGTTATGCTCCTGGGATTGTGTGGACCTGGATCCAGGAGGGCAGCAGGCGGCAATGGGGGAGGTGGAGGCTGAGTCCCAGAGCCTGGGAGGGGTGCTTTCCCCTGCCCTTGTCTGGGGCCCACGGTTCTGGGGAGTGGATCGGAGTGGAGGGCGGGCCTCCACATTATGAAAATTTCCGGTCTTGCTGATGATCAACTGCTATTTCTCCTCTACCCGAGTCTCCTCTCCCTCCTTTCTAATCTCTTGCCACTGTGGTTTTGGGATTATTCCAGCAGGCTGTACAAAGGGAAGCAAAGGCATCTGAAGTGTCACTCTACGGCTGTGGCAAAGGAACAGCATTGCCATTGTGTTGATGCTCCCAAGCTCATGTGCGCAGCAGAAGGTGGAATCAGAGCAGCACGTCTCCTCAGTTCTGCACATTAGTTTTCCCCACTGTGGCAAATCTCTCCGAGCTCCGTGAACCAAGAAAACCACGATCCCTGTTTGAGTTGATATATTAATATTTACTGAGGATTTTCAGGGTCGGGGCTAAATGTCAGCAGATTGCTGGGGCAGTCCTGTGGGGAATAATTAAACAAATCTCACAGCAGTTCATCCTCCTAACATCTTTATTAATCTTTTTTTTTTTTCTCCCTTCCCCTCCTGAAAGAGTACATTGAAATATTGCTTTGCAACCTTAGAGAAGATTCAGAATAAGTAATAGTAAAATACTGTGCTGTGGTGATGTTTGCTTTGGAGAGTCTCTCTGGACCCTGTCTGAGGGCAGGGGGCCGCTGATGGGTGAATTACCACTGAGCAGTTGTGATTTTCACCTGCCCTTCCAACACATTGATCCTGACCAATTTGCCAGACACAGTCCTACCTCTTCCGTGATTCGATCTGAACCCCGGCTATGCCACGTAGTCCACTCTGCAGAGCGAGGGGGTGGCCGGCCGCTGCTTCTGGGTGTCTGCCTTCTTTAGTATGATTATAGGTTACACTTAGAACAAGTTGGACAATTGTCTTTAATAAGCTTCATAATTAGTGTCGGGATGCCTCATTACAAGTCATAGCCTGTAGCAGTCGTGGGCCACACAGCCCTCTGCAATCTGATTTATTTTTTATCAGGCAGCAGGAGCTGTCTGGAGTTTTTGTTTGTATAATGGGGGTCTGCATCAGGCCCCCAGTGTAAAAATACCACCAGGAAATTAATTGCTTCTGTGTGGATTCACCGCAGATGTGTCCTGTTGATCAGAATGGTATATTTTTGACTTTGCTGTCCTGCGGTGAGTTGTAAAAAAAATAAAATGAAAGCCAGCAATGCAAACATATTAGCATCAATGTAGATTCAGTATGGCATAATTGAAAACATGGGGTTTCAGGGGAAGATGTGCAGGGAAAGTTCAAGTTTCTAGTAAGATTGTTTTCCTTCCTGTTCTCTTTCACAGTTCTATTTTTTTATTTTTTTATTTTTTATTTGATTATATATGAATGGATGTATGTATTGCTCCTAAGTGGAACCATCTCTGGGCAGACATGTGGCTGGAATGTCAGCTGGTTTCTGGCTGAAAGATCTTCTTACAATAACATAAACCCTAATGGAGTGGCTGATCCCCTGTCTCGAGCCTGACACCAGGGCCCCTGTTTGAGGTCCATGGTTTGACGCTGTTACAATGGTGCCAGGGAGAGCCTGGGCCGCTCATCTTGTCTCCACCCTGAAGGGGCCTCAGGTGGCTCTGGTTGGGTCGGCCTCGTGTGTGCTCCGCTTTCGCATGTGTGTGCAATTCACGTGTGACTAAGCCATGTGGACAAATCTTTCTCATATGCTCTCGGTGCTGTTCCCTGGGCTCAGGTATAAATAAATACTTTTTCATCAGACCACTTGATCCCCCGACATCCTGATGAGGTTGCAAACGAGTCCTCCAACTTAGAACATTTTAAAGATACTTTTATGCTAATTTGTCCCCGAATTAGACAAATCAGTTGCTTGTTTTATTCTTGTCACTGGACTGTCCATTGCTGGAGAGTCTATAGGGATCACCACGGCTAGGGTGGACATGTAGTTCCTCACGTCCCTTTGATTTTTTTTTTTTTTTTTTTTTTTTTTTTTTTTTTGCAGCACGCGGGCCTCTCACTGTTGTGGCCTCTCCTGTTGCGGAGCACAGGCTCCGTGTGCGCAGGCTCAGCGGCCATGGCTCACGGGCCCAGCTGCTGCGCGGCATGTGGGATCTTCCCGGACCGGGGCACGAACCCGTGTCCCCTGCATCGGCAGGCGGACTCTCAACCACTGCGCCACCAGGGAAGCCCCCCTTTGATTTTTCTAGAGGAGTTCCATGAGCTTCGTTTTCCTATTCCTCTTTTTGAGGCTGTTTGAGGTCAGGACTCTGGTTTTCGTGCTCAGCACTGTATTGGGATGGAGTTGGTCAATTTAACCTCAGCTAACTCAACAGACTACACCTTATTTATGGAAAAACAAAAGCAGAAATGAATGCTGAATGTGATGTCATGATAAAGATTATGAGACATTGAGAACTGGGCAGGAAAATAAATATGTTTCATATACAGAAGAACAGATTGCTCTGATCTGGGCTCCTGTGGATGCAGCAGGTGCTTCTGCAGAGGCAGCAAGAATCATGGCCACTAGAACCTCTCAGCTGGGGTTTGCAGGGTCCTGTCCATGGGAGGATTCTAGTGGTCACTCTTGGAATTCCACATACCGCTGATTACAATGGTCTCATCGGCAGCAAATGCTTATAGGTAGGTGTGGGCTCCCTGAAGGAGAGGCACGTGGACCCCTTGCTTGTTCTCCATGAGAACACAGGGGGCGAGGCCTGGGGGGCATCACCTCCTGGTTTCCAGATAAAGCCCCGGCAGCTGTGCGGTGATCTATTGGGTGAACTCGGGGAGCAGAGGCAGTGGGGGATCAAGAGAAGGTGCCCAGGGTGGGGTGTGTGTGAGAGAGACACACAGGCAGAGACAGAGAGAGAGGCTGCGAGACAAATCAGGAGAGATGAGTGTCTCCTGCTGGGTAACCTACCCTCCTCCACCCTCTTTCCCAGATACCTCTCACCCCCTTCCCACGGAGAACGGCGCAGCAGGACCCTTAGGGAAATGTGTTCGAAATGCATGTTCCCCAGCAGCCCTTTCCCCATCCCCATTTCAGCATGTGTGGGGGGCCAGATCTTCTGCATTCTAAATCAGGGTCATTCTGAAGACCAGGTGGAGCCCACACTTGGAGAAACACCCCGTGGATCCCAGGATGCATCGAATTCCTTCCTGTTAAGGAATCAGCTGACAACGGGCTTGAATGTCACTCTTCCTTGTTCATTAACCCTTGAGCTGAGGGTGGGACTGGAAGGTTCTAAGCACCGCAGCACCAAACAAATTCATCTTTGACGGTGAGAGTCATCCATGCTCTCTGGAGGGCTGGGACCCCCAGGCCACCGTGTGATGCAAGCTCTGCCTCTGCACAGGCCCTGGGGGGCCGCACCAGCCACTACAAGCACCAGTCTGTGGCTGTGCCAAGCTGCACGAGGACAGCAGATCTTCCCTGACATTCTGCTGCATCCATGGCCAGCAGGGCCATGTATCAACTCCCCATGGTAAACAAGGAAATGAGACAATGTTGCCCGTCCCCCTTTAATGGCGGGAACTTAAGTGTACGGCGGGTCCCATATTCGTCATGCACTGGCAGCAGCATCTCCAGACCCTTCATCCCGAGGATCTCCCCTCCATTCCAGGGTCGCCAATTCTCCATGCATGTCGTTAACCTTTACGTGTGCACAGTGTTTTCTCTTTTTACTCTTCACGCAGTTGAGAGTCAAAAAGTGGATGACACTTGCTGCGGACGTAGCTGAAAGGATGCAGGTGTGAGAGCGTCTCCTCCGATGAACAGCCAGGCTAAGGATAAGCTGTTGTTGGAAGCCCCTCTGGTTCCAGGAGTGATGAACCACTGTGGAACCGTCGGAGTTCCATGGGAGAGCTGGGTGCTGCCCACAGCTGGTCTCCACCCTCAGGGCCAGGAAGCCAAGTGCAGGACCCCTTCCAGGGAAAGAGCCTTAAATCCCCAGCACCCACTTGCCTCTTTGCTTTCCCTCCCCTCTTCACCCACACTTAAAAACAAAGATAGGAGAGAATTTCGTAGCCAAGTTTGAAACCAACCTCATCTTTAAGGAGTAAAGTTACCTTCTCTTGGCAATTACTTCTTCCCATTTCTAAGAAGGAAAAAAGTCTTTAAACCGTAAGAAAGACCCCAAACTTCCCCAGACATCAAATATCTGTTAAAAAACAAACATCATTCTGATAAGCTAAGTATATATGGATCAGAAACATGTGGCTTTGGTTTTCCTTAGAAAGCTTACTTTGAACCCCAAATATTTTTAGAAAGTTTGAGGTGTTCAAATGCTGTGCATTTGGGAGCACCCAGCCATAATTTTAAGGGGATGGATTCAATACACATGTTTCTGATCTATTTACAATGATCAGAGTCAACTGCTCATTTTGAATAGCTTTTTATGTGCAGGCATCCCTTTGGGGCTTTAAAAACCATCCTGCAGTGTCTCTTCTCTCTGACAGCAGAAGGGTCTATCTTCCCAGAGTTACACGACCACCTTTGCCCCTCACTCTGCAGGTCACCTCAGGTCTTCAGCTCCTATGTCTCAGGGAGTATCTGACTCAAAACAAGGCCTTTCCCATGTTAGGAACATGCTGTCTTGGAAGGAGAAGTGAGGAAACATCAGGGCAGCTTGCTGTCACTGCTGACCCCTTAGGGGTGACTGTCCTCCATGGTTCAGGTACAGGAAGATGCTCTCTGGACGGTCCACTGGTGGATGGAATTTTGTCGACGTAACTTTCATTTTGGTGAGCAAGGAATCGGTGCTGTGGCCACATGCGATGGTCAAAGCAACTCATGTTAGGGGTAGTTAGAACCTATCTCCTCATCACGCAGCCTTGAGGAGCTGCTTTCTGTCTTCAGGATGCCCTCCCATCTGTGTATGAACCACACGCACATACGTAGGCAGAGTGAGAGAACATGGTGGGTTTGGAATGAGAACTCACGGATACATTGTCATCTTGGGCCTGAATTAGGATAATCTAATTCCTGACATTTAGTGAACAATTGCTGGCTGCCAGGCGCTGTTTGTAGTTTACGCGTGGTAACAGATTTAATCCCCTGACAATGCAGTGAAGGGGGAGTTACTCTTTGCTTAATTTTAGGGGCCCGGGGACTGGGGTAAGGAATTGCCCCAGAAGCCCAGGGTTCTCACCACGCCTGGCCTGCGGGAACAGTCTAGAACAGGAGAAGCTTCCAGGCTCCTTCCATGCCTCCCCACCACCCACCAACTGTGTGGCTGCCTCTCTGAGGTTTTAGGGCTGTGGGAGCCCCTCTTTTGGAAATTGTCGCTTGAGGTGTGCTGTCGTCTGGTAGAACTTCCCCGTTCCATCATGGACCTCTGTCACCCCCCCCAGATCCTCCTCTCACCCCTGGGGATGGAGCCGCTCCATCCCACAGCCAATGCATTTTAGAATCTGGTGGTCATTTTTCTGTCATCAGGAGGCGATGCTATTTTTCCTTAATGTCTTTTTATGCCCAGATAGGACAAGCTGGCATGTCATTTCCCACACTCTGACGGTGGGAAGCATACACTGGTTTTCCATGAATACAGCCATTTGTGTTCTGCGTAAACCAGGGTGTCCGTGGTTCTAAAGAATTTGGGTGCAATCCGTCCTCCTGGATCTCCATGCTGCCTGCCCCCGAGAGCAAAAATCCTGTCCTCCTCCTCCTCCATGCTCCCCACTCCCCGTCTCTCTGTCTCCCCAAACTTCTGGGGGCTCTTACACACCAGGAAAGGCATCCCTGAAGGGCCGCCGACTGGTTGCAAGGCGTGGCGGGGCCAGAGAGGTGCACAAAGGCTGGAGGCATGAGTCCCTCCATCCCCAGGAGGGGGAGGTGATGGCACAGCCCACCCTGGAGATTGTCACCCACCCCCCATGACTGTAACTTACAGTCTGTGATGTGAGGGATCCAGCAAACTTTCAAACTGTACCTCAGTTTTAGGTGTTTATAGTTCAGGAAATGAAGCGTACATGTCGTGTGTGTGTGCGTGTGCCTCTGTGTGTGTGAGTGTGTGTGTGCACGTGTGGAGGGGTGGCATGGGGAAGGTGCAGATTAGGAGAGAAGGGTGAGCCTTGCCAACAACACAGTCACTGAAACCCAGAAACTCTTCCTTGACCTCAATCAGCTGGGGTGGAGCTGTGTTTACCTGGAGAGCGTTTCACAACCCCAGCTTGCTTTGTCTCATATTCATAGACTCGTGGACTCTATCAGGCACAAAAAGCCTCCATTTACAGGTAGAAGAATGGGTCCCACAAGGTGAAGTGAGCTTTCTAAGGACCCACAGGTGGATGGAGAGAAGGAAGGAGATTCCAGTGAGGGGACCACGGTGGCCAGTGTGAGCCCACCCTGAGCCTTGTCCTGGAGGATGCTGAGAGGGGAAGAAGCAGGAGGTAATGCAGAGGCAGAGAGCAGGGGGCATGGGGACCTGGGTGCAGGCTGCTGCCTTCTGGCCACAAGGCTTCGCACGCTCACCCCAGGTTTGGCTTCTGCCCCAAACGGATGGCCTCCTCCTCCTCCTTTCTGAGGTCGGCCTTTGTCTCAGAACTCTGGAATAGCCAGGCCGGTGGTCCCCGCTGCAGCTGGGAGGGTGCCAGTGCGGCTGCTTGTCTGGGCTCCCGGCCTCCCTACCCCGCCTCCTGGGCCGGCCTCGAGGCTGCCCATTACAACCATCACCCGGGGCCGGATCCAGAGAACACGGTCTTGGTGTTCTGTGCATGGGAGTGGCTTCACTGCCCTAAAATAGTGAGACTCTAGGAGGTTCTCAATCAGAGAGAAGTTACCGGGACCTGCTGAAATTCACCAGCTAAGAGCAATGACTTTGTTTCTGGATCCATCCCAGGCTTCCTATTTACATGTGTCCCATGCGCTCCCTCCTGCAAGAGAAGCCTGAGCCTGGCCTTCAGCGGCCTCGCTTTCCCTCTGGACTGAGACCTTCTCAGGGGAGGGGGCCTCCCTGCAGAGCGACCCCTCCCCGTAAGAAGTGGACCCTGATGATGATGCCTCTACGCCCCTCATCACATCGAGTTGTACGTTGTGCCGAACGGCTTAAGAAGGATGTTCAGGGCTTCCCTGGTGGCGCAGTGGTTGAGAGTCCGCCTGCCGAGGCAGGGGACGCGGGTTCGTGCCCCGGTCGGGGAAGATCCCACATGCCGCGGAGCAGCTGGGCCCGTGAGCCCTGGCCGCTAAGCCTGCGCATCCGGAGCCTGTGCTCCGCAACGGGAGAGGCCACAACGGTGAGAGGCTCGCGTACCGCAAAAACAAAACAAAACAAAACAAAAAGAAGGATGTTCAAGAGCTACTGCGACTTCAGCCACTTCTTTTAAATAACACTTAATTTTGGTGGTGGGGGTGGGGGTCGGTGGCCAGGAAGGGGATTGGAATGTTCCAGCAGCCAGTTCCAAGGTACTGAAAGGAGACCCTGAGGCAGGTGGTTCCCGCTGGTGCCCGGGGGCTAGGAGGTTGAGCTCGCGGGGAGGTGTGTGCTGTTGGTGAGTTAAGGAACTCCTTCCCGAGGACGTTTCCTCATCACAGCGTTTACCTTTAGAAGGGTCCACAGGACGTGCGTGCACAGTGCACCCACTTCATGGCATCCTCCCCCTAGTATTTGGCTTTCTGGGCCCGTGGCAGAAGAATGCTGGGGGTGTCCCTGCGTTTTAAATACCAGCACAGGGTTCTGGGGACCGTGCTGGCAGATTTCCTTCCAGGAGGACTGAGTCCTGCCGTTTTCAGCAGATGTGGCACATTCTATGGTAACTTTCCAAGAGCCTGTGGTAGTTGGCCTTGTTTCTGCTCTGGGGACAGGAAACACACATTAAATGCAATTTGTTACTTGCCTTTCTCGTCCTGGTCCATCAAGAGAGCATTAGCCGGAGAGAGAGTACCGTTCCCCAGGGCCTGGGAGGGGGTCTTGCGGGAACTCACGGAGATACAGCATTCCTGTGCGTTTTGGGATTGTTCCCTCTTTGCAGCAGATGAAATACTTCAAAAATAAGCACAACTGGGGACTCTGTTCTTCCAAGTTTGGTTTCAGATCCCTCTGGTTAATGCCATCGGTGAAAACAATTAACCTCTGTATATTTCGGGATACAGGCAGGACCTTGCGGAAATCTTATTTCATTATGTGCTATATTAATGTTATATTGATTATGTTATTGCCTGTATATCCAGTTGCTTAATAAAGCTACAGTCATTTTGAAATAAAGTTGTGTTTGCAATCAATTAATGGGTGTCTGGGGGCAGACAGCTATGTGCAGGGGCTGTTGGTGCTAAGAAAAATCGTCCCAGGGCTGAAAACCAGAGGGGCCAGCAGAGAACATCAGTTATTTATGTATACATAGGAACGTATGTAAGTATATGTACATGATTGGGTTAAGTCAAAGGAAAAGCATATACCCCAGGGCACTTATTTTTAGCACATGGATCTGGAGAGTTATGAACGGCTGTCTGTATGGTCGAGCTCTCAACAGCACTGAGGCAGCATCTGTACGTGGGGCAGGATAATGTTTGATTTTAAAAATACAAGTAAATGATAACCGCCAATATTGAGACCATGTGAAGGCAGGGGAACAAAGCATACTTTCATTGTTAATCATGCTGACATCCAAGTCGGAGGAGCACATCTCCCCATTCGGAGGAAATGCCATCACCCCTCTGAAGATCACATCTGCCACTAATACCATTCGGCATGTGGTCCGACTTTTATCTCTCTACCAAAATTTCATGTCATGATTTTTACATCTGATGCTAAATTCAGGTCACTACAAAATAAGTACAACTGTTTATTTCTTTCTCATCCTTTGTGATGTGTCCAAGATGTGTGTCCTCATAACAAAATATGAACTGAATATTGAAGTTTTATGAGTGTGTGTTTTTTTTTTAATAATACACCATAGCAAATAGAAATTTAGCCATTCCTCAATTCAGGTAGATAATTGATCCTTCCCATAAATGACAGTGCTGTGTCGATCACATAATGATGCTTAAGTAATCTTATTTGGGGCAGGCCGATGGTTCTGTCATGGTGACATGTCTTTGACCATAAGGGTGATGTCTAAGAGCACGTAATCTTGTGAAGAAAAATATGATATTACAAGGAAGGACGTGTCAGTGGCCAGCCTTGTAACAGTCACAGGAGGACCCCAAGGACCCAAGTTTTGGATGACTAAGGCTCCCAGACTCCAGCTTCGGCTCTTGGCAGTGGCAAATAACTTTAAACCACAAAGTGGGACCTACTGATGCATTTTGCCGTGCTCTGGTCTGTGCTCCGTGGGCTCGTTTGCCCGAAGACCCTTAACTCTGAAAGCTTGGTCCACACCTGTCTCAGCTGCGGACAGAGGCCATCTCCAGGGGCTCTGCGGGGGTCTGGGTTGGATGGTTTCTCAGTCTCCAAATTTCCTTGCTTTGTCACGGTCTGTATCCCAGATAGCAGTTCACTGCCGAGTTCCCAAACGTCCTTACTGGATAATGAACGTTCCACGTTAAATCAAACTCACATCTCCTAGGCTGCTGTCCTTTCCGCTCTGAGGACCACTTGGGGACAGCCAGAGGGCATTTTGATGTGTGACAAGATGGAAGGAAGGTGCCCTCTCCCTGTGCTTTTCCATGGGCAACACAATCCCATCAGGCATCTGAGTTGGGCTTCGGCCCAGAGTGGCAAGAGGGAGGTGGCATTTGGACTTTATCCTTGGGATCATCTCCAATAAGATGTTTAGCTCACAGGGAACCAAATGTCAATTTTCATCAGGGTGCTTCCAGACACAAGGCCTTCTGCAGACTCGAGCTGCGACCTTAGTTCCAGCCACACCCGGCCCTCACCTCACCTGGTGGGAGCCAGAACTCTCTTCTTTTTTCTCTTTCTACCTCAGCACATGTACTGGTTGGATGTGTGAAAGGGTTAATGGTGGGGCTTTGTGGTTCTGTGGAAGACGCTGAGATGGGCTCCACTGCTGTTGAGTTTGAAAGAGGAAGATGCCGATCTTAAGTAAACGAGTGTGATATCTGAATATTCAGTGACTCCCAGATGTTAGAGTTGCAAAAGGAACAGAAATCTTATCATCAAATCGAACAGACTTAGTCTTCTGCTCAAGGGCACACCCTCCATGACTGCAGTGTGCATACCCCAGGGCTCCTCCTGGCCCCTTGGTGGAGAGCAAGCTCTTCCTGGCCCTCCACCTCCATTCCCGGGAAGATGTTGGCGGCCTCATTCATCTTAAGGTGAATTAGAACCAGCTCTAGTACTGTTAAAGACTGAAGTGGGTTTTTATATCTCTTGGGGGAACCCGTGGGAAGAAGACAATCGGGGAGGGGAGGCGAGTGAGCACAAGATGACTTGGGGGGCAGAGGCGGAAGCCGTGCTGGGCAGAGGCTGAGCCCGTGTCTCCCCAGTTAGAGATGTTGTTGCACAGGAAGACAGCACAACAACCAGAGTTGGGGCGGCCGCTGTGCTGAGAGCGAGTGATCAGGCCAGGCCCCTGCCGGCCACCTTGGTCTGTTATCGCCAAGGCCAGAGTCTTGCACAAAACCATCTGCAATCCTAAAAAGGCAGAGACAGATCAGCACCTGTCCCTCCTCAGGAAGCCCATGGGTAGGTGTTCTGGTCACCACCGCATACAGCAAACAGGAAGACAAGCCGATCCCATAGCTGGGCTGGGAACCTGGGAGCTGCCCCAGTCTCACAAAATGAAAACAACAGCATTGCAATCACAGGAAGGTACAAAAGAAGTCTACACCTGTCCACACCAAGCAACCCATCATAGAAGGAAGCAAGGACCAACAAAGAAAAGCCTAGACACTCAGAAATCCAGAAAGCTCATCTTTAAGGGGACTAGTATGAGGTGGGTGTGTTTACCTGGACTGGCCGAGGGGTGTCTGGCATCCTCAGCCAGGAGCCTGAGCCTGTGCACTTTGGTGAGCTCAGCAGGGTCCCGTTTACTTGAAATTGGGCACTGGGATTCCTGGCGTCCTCTGTCATGGAAACGTGAACTTCCAGGGGGCCTGGAGATGACCCCATTCACAGGAGCAACCTGGCGTCCATTGTTGAGGGGCATGAGCCTGTGGGAACATGGCTCTGGGGGGCACCCCAGCACTTTCGAGTTGGAAGAGTGTTGTCCATCGTGGAACCAGCCACGGGATGAACTCAAGTGTAGGGAGGTCTTCATGACCTGTCTGTGAACAGCCCACGGGCCAACGGGCTGAGCCCACACTGGTTACCAGCCTTCCAGGCTGGACAGAGAGACACACGCTGCCTTCTGGGGCTTTTGTCATGTTGGCCCAAATGACATGCTCCTGGGGAAAGAGACCCCAGTTTTGCTTCTTGAATTGCCGTTAAAAATTGCTTAATTGGGAGGGTTGTTTTAAAAGCCTAACTATAAATGTTTTAATGACTAACTTATAAATGCCTAATACGATAGATGGGCAGTCATAACCATGGACTTAATAGGATGGAGCAGAAATGCTCTACTGTCCCTAAGAGAAAGGAAACGCTGAATCTCCACCCCAACCCCGATATATGGGTCACGGGCATCACGGGGACAGATTCTGTGCGATGAACCCCTGATTTCATCACTGTTAAGACCTGGAGGACCAGCTGGTGTCTGAAGAACAAGCTCTATTGTCTCCAAGCAACCGGCCTGTCTAAATGCGCGGCAAGCCGCTGGCCTCCAAGCATTCATCAAGGTGGCTCTGTCTTTGCCCTCCCCTCCGGACCTCGGGCTCTGCCTGTCGGCTCCGCGCTGGGTCATGCAGAATGGCCTTTCCCCCAAGGCAAGAACACCAAGTTTGACTTTCAATCCTAGAGTGATCCAGGGGCATTTATCCATTTACGTTAAAGACGAAAAAGGACATAAGAGTAAGAAGCGTAGGGGGCAGAGTATATGGAAGTATAAGGGGAGACAAGAAAGGCATAAGGACATTCTTCAGAGTTTCAGGGAAAGATCTCTGTTCACCACGTTATTCATGAGAGTGAAACCTGGAATCAAATGGAAGGTCTCAAAGGAGAAGATTAATTAACCACCTCATGGAAAAATATACACACAATATACAAGCCTTAAAAAGCATGTTTCACCTAAAAAATGATACAAACAAATTTATTTACAAAACAAAAATAAACTCACAGACATAGAAAACAATCTTATGATTACCAGGGGGGAAAGAGGGGGGAGGGAGGGATAAACTTAGGAGACTGGGATTAACATATATACACTACTATATATAAAATAGGTATACAACAAGAAACTACTGTACAGTAGGGAACTATACTCGATATCTTGTAATAACTTATAAGGGAAAATCATTTGAAAAAGAACATATATATGTATAACTAAATCACTTTGTTGTACACTTGAAACTAACACAACATTGTAAATTAAATATATTTCAATAAAAAAATTAAAAAAGCAAATTTCCCCCAAATTTAAGGATATGAATATGTTTATATCTTAGTGCTATGTGACAAAAGAAGGATACTGCCTGATTTCATCCCAATCCTGGAAAAATATAAATGTAGCCATATTTCTGTACTTATACACTAAAAAGGATCCTGGAGAAAAATCCAGAAAAATGTTAATTGTGCCTTCCTTATTAAGTGACAAGATACTGTTGACTTATGTTTCTTTTTTACACTAGTATGAATTTCTGACTTTTTTTTAGTGAGATAGAAAAGTTTTGTAATGAAAAAATGTAATAATGCAAATATTTTTGAATACATTCCACTTCAAGTTATAAAATTAATTAAACTATGTCTTTGTGAGACATAGACATTCTGGGCTTGTACCCAGAATGCCCTTTAAAATCAGACCTGAGTTCTGCGGTGAGTGTCCCAGTCCATGAATGCAGGTGCAGAATGAACACATGGAGACCACGTATAGATCACGTGAGGATGCGTCAAGGACAGGTAGCACCTCTCATGAGATTCTGGGAAAGTAAAAATAAAGAGCTTCATATTTCAAGTGCTACTGGGAGGTGAAAACCCATCTCCTACAGACATGTTTAGACCTGAAGATGTGCATCCTGAGGGGCCAACATGTATGGACCCCACTGAAGGCATGTCTTGTAGATGGAACTTTGTCCACCTGTAGTGGAATCCTCCCAGTGAAAATGGCTGGTCCTCACTGTCCCCAAACCCGAAATGTGTCAGCGGGCTTATGTCTCAGATAAAAGCCCCCAATGGCATTCCTCAGTTCCTAAAATTAAAATTTCAAAAATTAATGTTTCGGCTATGAAATGAATTTTTTAAAAGAGCTTAAGTAAAAGGCAAAGAGGCACAGAATTGCCAGGCAGCTTGGGGGAAGTCTTCCTGCCCTTTATGTATACAATGGGTCCCTGTTCCCTTTAGGCACGAGCACCAGGCATACCATTAACGTCTATGAAACCATCATGGCCCCGGCTCCACAAACATGCCAGATGGTCCTGGCCTGGGCAGTAACTCCATAGGGCAAAAGACACATCACCACTGACTACTTTAGGACATCATGTTTGATGATAAGTTAATTATAATTTCCTTTTAAAAATGTATCTTTTTTACTTCTCCCTCATCACATTCATTCTGAATCCTCTGTGTGATTCTTCTAATTATTGGCACACGTGACTATTTTACACTCAACAATAACAACAAAAAATGGGCTGAAAGATAGAAAGTGCACTGCCATGGGGTTTTGGAGCCCAGGTGGTGTTGTGGCTTTTGTCTTCACTAAGCCAGGCAGCCTGGGGTGATCACTCACCCCCTCTGTGATGTCTTAGATAGGACAAGACCATGGATATCATTTAGTACCATGGAGTTGAACTTGTTTTTCTTTTTTACAAGTACAAAGCACAGACTAACCCATGGCACAAAAATAAAAATGCATGGGGCTCCCCTGGTGGCGCAGTTGTTGGAAGTCCGCCTGCCGATGCAGGTTCGTGCCCCGGACCGGGAAGATCCCACATGCCGTGGAGCGGCTGGGCCCGTGAGCCATGGCCGCTGAGCCTGCACGTCTGGAGCCTGTGCTCCGCAACGGGAGAGGCCACAACAGTGAGAGACCCGCGTACCGCAAAAAAATTAAAAAAATAAAAAGTAAAAATAAAAATGCATGCAGTGCACACTGACATGTATGCTCACACTCACATTTATGACTCAAAAAGGCTTCATGAAAATACACTTACCACAGCCTGTGCAATGCACTGTTTTCCATCCTCTTCTAGTTTTACATGCTGGTTTCAGCCAACTCAGTTTGTGCCATGATCTGCATCCTGGCAAACACCGATGCCTTTACCTCCCAACATGTAAAATGAGGTTAGAGAAAAGCCTCAGTGACCACACCAGTTAGCATGTTTTCTGCTACAGGGAGATGTTCAACCAGAAGATAAGCTGAGATGCTAGAGACATTTACTCTCCCTGGTACAGTCCCCTAGCAACCGGGGCCTCCATCTGTCTGCTCAGCCTCCAGGTTGGGTAGAAGGAGAGGAGATGTCCCCTCAAAGTCACAGGAAGCCTTGGAATTTCCAGGGATCCCACACCTGTGACGTCACCCTTCACGGAAGACAGATGCTCTCTTCCCATGTCTGGATTTTTGATGAGCAAGGCCCAGGACAGGTAGGTCCAAGCTGGCCCAGACTGGACCTGAGTTGTGCGGAGGTTGTCATAGAGACCACAAAGACAGCATCTTGTTCTTGAGCTCCTGGGAGCATCCAGAGGTCTCTGTGTACCTGTAAGGAGTGAGTGTCATTGGTGGGGGCAGGCGGAGGGGGTGAGACCCAGTGTCTGCCCTCTGTTCCCTTTGTCTGTTGGATCCCACAAGGCTGGTGGGATTAGACAGCTTTGAGACACTCAGCAAGAGTTCAGATCTATTATGATCCTACTTACCCTGGAAATCTAGCCACCCTACCAGAGACGTGTGTGGGGCAAGAAAGGACACCCTTGGGGTTGTGGCTGCTGGGTGGGACCCCCAAGGCCCAGGGTGGCCACCGTGAGCCACTGATGATGTGTGGAAGCATCATCCCCACTTCACCCTCTTCTCTTCTGAAGCCTCAACACCCGTCATCCCCGCCAACCACCTGAGTCAGACAAGAACCCCTTCAGTCTCCCAACCCAAGCCTGGGACCTCTAGTCGGTTCCCAGGGACCTGTTCCTTCCTGGGAGGAAGAGGAAGCATCCTTGAGCAAAGGATGGGTGGATGCTGCCTCCCTCCTGGGGCTCCTGCACTGCCTTCTATCTAGAGACTTGGCTTTTCCACCAGTGGCTTTTCTTTTCTGTGTTATCAGGTTTATTTGTGTTTTCCCTCTCCTGGATGATTTTCATCTGCATGCAGATGTGTTCTGATGTCTCCCTTCTGAAACTACAATAAATACCTTGTTGTCTTGATCAACTGTGTCTACATTCGAAACATCTTCCAAAAAATGATGTCACTCAGTGTTTACTTTGCCACCTCCATCCTCTGTCCTGAGTCCCCCAGAATGTGGCTGCTTCCCTCCCCTCTCCACCTGGCCTGCTCCCTCCCAGCTCACCGCATCCTCCGGTTTTGAAAATCCAACCGCTGGTGGTCCCGTTCTTTGCCCTTTTCTTCAGTCTCTCTGCACGTGGGCCCAGATGACCCCCCGAGTGCTGGTAGCTGGAAAGCACTACCCCCTTTGGCTCTGGAATTGCTTACTTTCCTGTTGGCCATCTCTTTCCAGTTGTTTCCACTGGCTCCTCCTGACTGTGGATTCCAGAACAATTCATGGATCCTCTTCCTGTCTCATTACACTTCCCCAGGTGACCTCGTCCACTTGATGACTATAAATTGCGTAGGTGTGCAGATGACTCCAGGTATATGCCCTGCAGCCTGGCCTCCACATATCTGCCCATTGCCCTCTGCAGGGCTCCGTGTGGGGTGTCTAGTGGGTGTTCCAAACCCGGAGCATCCAAAGAGAATCACTGATCTCCTCTGTCTCAAACTGCCCCACACCTTGTCTCCCCTTTGAAATGCACAGGACACCACCTCCCAGGTGCTCAACTAAAACCCAAGGGGCTTTCTTTTCTTCACCCTGTCACCTGTCTGTCAGCGTGTCCTGCTGGCCCTACTTCCAACCTCTTTCCCGGATTCCACTTTTGGCCCTTTGCTTACCCACTTCTGGCTCTTTGTTTACCCTGGTCCTATCCACCATCGATTCTTACCTGGATCACTGGAAAAGGCATCTGACCTCCTGTCTGGCTACTGGATGTTAAAGGCTGCCAGGGAGGGCTTCTAAAAATGTAAGTCACATCACCTTATTCCCATCGTCATGAGCCCCCAATGGCTTCACTTGCCAAAAACTAAATAAAACAAAACAGCAGACACACACACACACACACATACACCCACACACTTTTCACCCTGGTTTATAAGACAGAGCATAAAGTGTTGATCTCATAAGTGGGAGAAAAGCCAACCATTTACAGTAATAGCTTGCTCAAGCCATCACCTCAGTCTTGTGTACAGTAATTAATAACTGATATATTTGAACAGTTCGGTTCCCGACTGGCAGGAAGCATTACAATCACTTTACCTGAGTCATCACAACTGCCATATGGAGTAGGTGCCATTCTTATTCCTGCTCCACAGACGAGGCTGAGGAAACTGAGTGAAGGCAGATTAAGTGACTTGCACAGGTGGTCAGTTTACAGATGGTGGGATTCAGTGTTGAACCCACTGCAGGTCAGGGTCACGGGGAGTGGATGCTGACATGGAGATGGGGGTGCAGGAAGTGCTCTACAGAGGAGCATCCGTGGAGGGGAAGGGGCAGCCAGCCTCCAGGAGCTCGGGAGGGTGCTCACAGGGGTGTGGTGAGGGGCCTCAACTTTGTCCCCTCACTCAACCAGCTATGGGATCCCCAGAAGGGGTGTGATGTGGGTGACATGCTCTCCAGCCAGGCGATTCCCCGAGAGGAGGGGGCCAAGGCTGTCTGTAGGGCTCAGTAACCCGGGAGACGTCCTCCTGTCCTCATGGGGCATCTGAGCAGCATCACTGTGTCCACCAGGGATCCCAGGCTGTGGGCTGCAGAGCCTTCCGTGATCCTACGCTGAGTACACAGGCTCCTTTTATTTCAGTGTTAGTAGAGAAAGTGCCTGCAGCCGGTACAGGCTCCACTCAGGGGCAGCGGGGACACCCGCAGCTCACTCTGCACAGGTTCAGCATCTGTTTGATAGAGTCATAACCCTTTTCTCCAGAACTGCCTGCCTGGCATTCACGCTGTCTTGCATTATTAACAGAAACAACTCAGCTTTTTTTCCTGGGGAAATTTAAGGATTAGTAAGGAGACTTGAAAGGTATGGTTAGGTCGTTGGGTAAAGCAGCCTTTGCCGGGGGAAGTGGGTCCTTCTGCTGATTAGATGGACTTGAGGTTCCTGTGGACATGCCCAAGGCCCTTTCTGTCTGGCTTTCATGGTGAGTTATGCTATCTGAGTCCAGAGAAGGGAAGAAGATGGCTCAAGAGGTTCAAAAGAGCAGAGGGAAAAATTGATTCTTCCATCCAAAATGTCATTGTTCATTGATAACAGACAGAGGTAAGATTCTAAAGGCTCAAGTGCCATGTCCACAGCAGTCGACCAGAAATTGTGTAACTTCTTTGTCTAATGAAAAGGTCAGGATTAATTAGCTAGCTAAACAAATTTTTATGAAATTGGCTTCTCTGTAGCTACAAATGTATAACTGTAACAGCTTACCATTACAGCCTTGGCATAAACCAAACATAAATAAATGGAAAGCTAGAGCTTCAGAACAGTTTTGAATGTAGACAACTATTTGACCAGAGAGTGAATAAGGCCAATTGCCTTTGTGATGATGGTGTTTGATACCCAGGGGGGTGATGGGAGCTTTTCTCACATTTCCCAGTTCTCAGGCTCTTTTGAGGAAGTGGGTGGTCCCTCTTGGATTATTCTGGAATTCCCAGGCTGGGGCCCAGAGAGGCCTTATGGTTAGAAGTAGGACTTGGTGCTGTGTCTTGAAGCTGTGTTTCCATGGCAAGAATGTTGTTTTATTTATTTTTATTTGGGATTTGGGGGGAAGTTGATGGAGATTTGAGAGACTAAAGCCTCCCTCCCTCTGCTCCTTGCAGCTGCCCTGGAGATGGACATCTCCAAACTCCAGAGGTTTTATTGGTACTTATGGGCTGTTGGCTTAGAGAGGGAGCATCCAGGGATCATCCCCATGCTTCTCCCGGTGTCTCACCAAAAGCCTGGTGTGAGTACCTTGGAAGGCGACCAGCCTCCTTTATCCTTTTCCTGGTTTTATTGAGATATAATTGTCATAAGGAGCCTCCTTTGGACTTTTAAAGGCTTGACCTTCAAGGCTCTCCTTTGTCATTCTCAGGCATGTCATTCTGGGACAGGGCTGGGCTTTGTGGACCCTCCCTACTTTTTCTTGTTCTGACATCCACCTTCACTTGGACTGCTTCTGAGACAGTGTTAAAAAACTCTCTGTCCAAAAATAATGATATCTTTCTCAGCTAAGTAACTCAATTTTTTTCTCTAAAATGTGCCTTAACATTGCCAAAAAGTAACCCTGAGTTGTATTTCTGATTAAGCTTATTTTCTGGAAATAGCTTCCCCCTGAATGGACTAACACATTCACACAGATTCTCATGTTCCAGCTCCCCTTGCCTTTGTAGCTCGCTCCCTTTTCTCTGGGGAGACTGAGGCTCTGTCCACGGGTTGAGTCCACACCCGCAGCATGTGGAATGTGCAGATGCCTGATGGGCACTTGCCAAACGACGGTGCAGGAGTCACAGGCACACCTTGTGCAAGGAGCTGGTTCATCCAGAGCCTTTCAGAGCCTGTAAGGGGCAAGGTTTTCTGAAAAGCTCTGTAAGCTACACCAAGTGGAAGAAATCAAAGAAAAAAAATCATTCACAGATGAAAACTGGCTATGAACTTGAGCCTAATGTCAATATCTGAAGCGCATATTCACTCTGGTTTATCTCCTTACTTCCTAACTATTTCTAAAACTGGTCCGAGATGCCTACAGTAAAGGTATGCACCGAGAGGTTAATGCATTATGTAAATAAAATCAGGAAGATGGGAAGTAGAAGCCAATGCACCCCAGCACCAAGGTTTAATACAGGTACAAGTGACTGAACACAAAATCGGGAGAAAAAGAGGAAACCTGACACAGAACCCATGCATTCAACTAAATTTTTTTTTCTTTTTCTTTTTTTTTTTTTTTTTTTTTTTTTTTGCAGTACGCGGGCCTCTCACTGTTGTGGCCTCTCCTGTTGTGGAGCACAGGCTCCGGACGCGCAGGCTCAGCGGCCATGGCTCACGGGTCCAGCCGCTACACGGAATGTGGGATCTTCCCGGACCGGGGCACGAACACGTGTCCCCTGCATCGGCAGGCGGACTCTCAACCACTGCACCACCAGGGAAGCCCTCAACTAAATTTTAAATTCTGTTATGTCCCAGACTCCAGACCAGGTGATGGGGATGGAAAGTCAAAAAAATCTCATTTGTCTGGGATTCATCCTGGATTGTACCCGTTTCCCAAAAAGGCAAATCTGACTTTACTTAACCACACGGATGAGTTACTGTGGAGACCGTAGAATTCTACCCTGTAGGTCAGGGAACGTGTTTTTTTCCCTAGCATTTTAGAACAGGTAATCCTCATCACCTGGGCCATGGAAAAACCCCAATAGGGCACCCACCGAGCATGTGTCTGTGAGTGATGAGGCCCCTGGGATGTATGTCACTTTTTCCTGGAATGTGTACACAGATGCCGGAGAACACTCTGTCTCTATGTAGGACACATAACACTATTTGTATAATTAAAGTAATTATGAAAGACCTAATGTAAAGTGTGGACTCTGGGTGATAATGACTTGTCCATATAGGCTCATGGATTGTAACACATGCACCCCTCTGGTGGGGTGTTGATGGCTGGGAGGCTGTGCCTGAGTAGGGAGTGGTATAGGGGAATTCCCTGCACTGCCACTCAAGTCTAGTGTGAACCTAAAACGGCTCTAAAAACATAAAGTCTACTTGAATATAAGCAGCAACGACAACACTTTTTTTTTTATTGAAGTATAATTGATTTACAATGTTGTATTAGTTTTGGTGTACAGCAAAGTGATTCTGTTATACATACATACATACATACATATATATATATATATATATATATATATACACATATATATTCTTTTTCAGATTCTTTTCCCTTATAGGTTATTACAAAATACTGAGTATAGTTCCCTGTGCTACACAGTAGGGCCTTGTTGTTTATCTATTTTATATATAGAAGTGTGTGTGTTAATCCTAACCTCCTGATTTATCCCTTCCCTCCATTCCCCTTTGGTGACCATGTTTGTTTTCTATATGTGTGGGTCTATTTCTGTTTTGTATATAAGTTCATTTATAACAACATTATTTCTAAAACCAAGATGTCCGCTACCATGAGCTCTGGTCCAAAGTCTAGATCCTCGCTGGACCCCCTTCCCCTGTGCCTTTTCTGTGTTGCCCCATCAGTTCTGCTCTCAGCTATTGAACCTCAGATGTTTCCATCACGTGTCAAAATAAATATATCCTCTCAGTCACAGAACACCTTTATCATCCCTCATTGTCTGCAGACTTCACAGGAGCCGATACCTTTAGTCTCCATGAGAAAAAAGAAGGCTGTGATCTCCATATTGCCACACTTTTATTTACCTTATCTGTAATGTAATTAATAGATGACTGAGCAGAGATCAAGGTGCTTTCAAAGAGAAAGAGACAGCTTCGTATGAAACTTGCTCTTGGGAATCAGTCCAGGACTCCATCAAAGCCTGTGTGATAATTTCATGTAAATCCTGGTGTTTCAAATCTGTATCTTTTAACCTGTACGTACCATTTTTAAGACACTACCTTTCAAAGACTCTGAAGCCTGGTCTAATTTGTATTACAGAATTATATTATAATCGGCAAGCTGCACATCATACCGATTTCTTAAAATTAAAATAGAAGCTCATTACAAAGACATTCACAGAGGTCTCATGTAGTCATCTCAAAAGGGCTATGATGGTGAGAAACCACATTCTCAAGTTAAAACCTTCTGGCTTCCTGCAGTCAGCTCTCACCGTGGATATTTGGATTCTGAAAACGCCTCTTGGCAGGATTTGGCGATCCTGTAGCATCTTCGGTTGTCCCACCAACGACATTAACAATTGCAACTCATTACCATTTGAACCTCCTGTATATTTGTTTACAATTCTCCTTTGTTTAATTTGAGCAAATAAAACACTTTTTTACAAATTTTCATTTCATAAATACTACTGTTTCTCTCATGGGTCCACCTCATGGGCTTTCCTGATCATTCATTCACTAGTGTCCTCGTGTTTTGATGCCATAAGAAGTGAGCCAGAGGGGCCTTTATCCTGCCTCTTCTTCTGTCTTTGAGAGAAAATTGAGGTGTGGTTAGAGAGAGGATTGATACAGCTGTGAAGGAGAAACACACAGCCTCACGCTCCTGTGGGATGGATTCTAGTCTTCCTCCTACTGGCTTGGATGGTAGATGGGGGTGCAGGTCAGGAACTGCTAACTCCCTCTTGTGTGGGCGCCCCGGGGCGGCTCTGACAAAGCACCACAAACTTGGTGACTTACACAACAGCCATATCTGCTCTCAACTCTGGAGGCCAGAAGTCCAAAATCAAGGTGTCATGGGATCTTTCTCCCTCCAGGCTCCAGGGGAGGGTCCTTCCTGCCTCTTCCATCTCCCGGGGGCTCTGGGCATTCCTGCGCTTGTGGCCATCTCCTTCCCATCTCTGCCTCCATGTTGACTTGGCTTTCCCCTGTGTGCCTGACATTTAAATCTCCCTCTGACTCACTCTTATAAGGACACCTGTCATTGGATTTAGGGCTAACCTAAGTGCATGATGATTATCTCATTTGGAGATCTTCAGCTTAATTACTTCTCCATAGACACTTTTTCCAAGTGACTCATGCTTACAGGTTCTGGGGGTCGGGGCTTGAACATATCAATATCTTACTATCTTACTATTCAACCCACTGCACTTGGAGAGTCCTTTTTAGAATGTGAGGATGCCTTCCGCCTGTGGTCTGCATCTCTGGGGCCCTAGGGGAAGTTCTCAGACAAGGGGAAAGTCACACCTAGCATCCTGGTGCATGGCGACCAGTCACGCCATCCTCACCACAACTCCAGAATGCCCTAATGCAGAGATTGTCACTACCACTGTGTGGGAACAGCAAGGTGCCAGCACGAGTGGACCAGTCACCTGAGCACACGCAGGACTCAACGGGGATGGAGAGGACTTGTCAGAAGCCCACTTGCTGAGTCCTTTCTCTCATAAGACCTCAGGACTTTAACTGGCATCCAAGGCCATCCTTGGGTGCTGGGTGGATTTTCCCTACAGACCTAGGGCGTCCTCTTTCTGCTTCACTCCCCTCCCTGCTTCAAGCTGCCTGTCCAGCCCCAGGATGGTCTATATCTGCCATACGAGTCTGATGATGTCATTCGCACTGAGGTACAATGGAAGGTGACCCTTTCAGAGTTGTTTGCTCTATAGACAAAGATATGAAGCTCTAATTGTAGAGTTTCATGTGTCACTGATTCATATCACTTTTTGGCAAAGATCTTCCCTTTCCTGGCACCCCCTTTCCTACCCTCCTCGCTGGGTACTACTGTGAAAGATAGCAGCTCTCAGACGTGATCCAACGAAGAACTATCTTGGAAACATTTTTAAGTGCAGAATTCTGGGCCTCCTCCCACAGAGACTCTGATCTGTAGGTGTGCCATTTGGGCTGGGAATCCGCACTTTATTTATTTATTTATTTATTTATTTAAATTAAAACAATTTTTTTTTTTACTGAAGTACAGTTGATTTACAATGTTTCAGGTATACAGCAAAGTGATTCAGGTATACATACACATATATGTGTATATATGTACACACATATATATTCTTCTTAAGATTCTTTTCCATTATAAATGATTACAAGATATTGAATGTAGTTCCCTGTGCTATATAGTAGGTCCTTATTGTTTATTTTATATACAGCAGTTTGTATCTATTAATCCCAAATTCCTAATTTATCCCTCTCCCCCCTTTCCCCTTTATAACCGTAAGTTTGTTTTCTGTGTCTGTGAGTCTATTTCTCTTTTGTAAATAAGTTAATTTGTATCAATAGTTTAGATTTCACATGTAAGTGATATCATACGATATTTGTTTTTCTCTGACTTACTTCACTTAGCATGATCATCTCTAGGCTCATTCATATTGCTGCAAATGGAAAAATTTCATTCTTTTTTATGGCTGAGTAATATTTCATTGTATATATGTGCCACATCTTCTTTATCCATTCATCTGTGGATGGACACTTAGGTTGCTTCCATGTCTTGGCTATTGTCAGTAGTAGTGCTATGAATATTGGGGTGCATGTATCTTTTCCAATTAGTTTTCCTTTTTTCCAGATATATGTCCAGAAGTGGGATTGATGGATCATATGGTAACTCTAGTTTTAGTCTTATAAGAATCCTCCATGCTGTTCTCCAAAGTGGCTGTATCAATTTCCATTCCCACCAACAGTGTAGGAGGGTTCCCTTTTCTCTACACCCTCTCCAGCATTTATTATTTGTAGATTTTTTGATGATGGCCATTCTGACCGGTGTGAGGTGATCCCTCACTGTAGTTTTGATTTGCATTTCTCTGATAATTAGTGATGCTGAGCATCTTCTCATGTGATTGTTGGCCCTGGAATCCACACTTTAGATGCCTCCCAGCTGAGGAGTGTGGGTAGGGGTGATAGGGGGCTGGCGGACTGGGGACTTTGCTTTCACCAGCTTGCCTGGGGAACACCGTTACAGCCTGGCCTGGGTGGCCAGGGTCTAAGGCAGGGCGGGAGATCCAGGAGGGCTGAGCCCTACCCTGTTGTGCCCAGATGGTGGGGACCCCTGTACTCTGGGGGGCTAGAGAGGAAAACGAGGGCCCTGGCCCTGGAGGAAGGGCTGCCTCCGAGGGGCCTTTCCTAACCTCATCCCCATCTTCAACAACAGATGAGGAAGAGGAAAAAGGAAGGAAGAAAATCAGGAGCAGCGGTTCTGCGTCCGGGGGTCGGGTCTGGAGGCTCCACACCCTCAGCACCAAGGGCAGCGCCCGAGGGGGAAGCGGGACCTCCATCAGTGCCCTCTCAAGGGACAGAGGCTTCTCCCCGTCCCCCATCCCCCCACTCTGCCCCTGGGTTCCCTCTCATGCAGCTCTGACCCAGTGCTTGTGGGACCCAAAGAAGTGAACAGGAGAGAGGGAAAAGAAAGTGCCCTTCCCTAGGGGGCTGGGGCAGGGAGGGCCCCTCCTGTCTGGGTTTTGTCCCTTGTATCTCCCCTTCCTCCCTAGGTCCCGCTGCTTCTGCTTCAGAACCAAGGTTGAGCCTCGTGGAGTGGAGATTCTGAGCCTTGTCGAGTGTAGACCTGGGAGTCTCTTCTTGGCTGAGGGACCAGCGACATGGGAAAGTCTTTTTTTTTTTTTTTTTTTTTTTGCAGTACCCGGGGCTCTCACTGTTGTGTCCTCTCCCGTTGCGGAGCACAGTCTCCGGACGAGCAGGCTCAGCGGCCATGGATCACGGGCCCAGCCGCTCCGCGGCATGTGGGATCTTCCCGGACCGGGGCACGAACCCGCGTCCCCTGCATCGGCAGGCGGACTCTCAACCACGGCGCCACCAGGGAAGCCCGGGAAAGTCTTTTATGAGGGGCTGAAAGCAGTCATGCAGGGATTTAGTCAAATTGCTCCTGAAAGGGTACCTTTTAAGTGGTAACATCTGATACAGAATGTTTGGGCCAGTGGTCTGGGGGCAGCGTCCTGCTCTCCTCCCGAGGTGGGTCTGAGTTAAGAGGGCTCCCGTTAAGAGGTGGGGAGCCTCTTAACTCAGACCCACCTCTGGGTCCCCTACTCCCACTTCTGTGCCCAGCATCCCAGTGTGCGCTTGCAGGCCGAGGCCTTCGAGGAGGGTCTGGGACCAGCTGCAGCCTCCTCGGGCCGTGAACCCAGGCCTGGTGCGTCACATGGCGGTAGAGGAGGGCGGTCAGTGGGGTCGGGGTGCCAGAGCACCATCAAGTTCCGTGAAAATCAAAGCAGACGGTGCAGAAGGCTGAAAATTGTCATGGATAGTGAGGTCCTTGACTGTAAGCACCGGCCATTCCTGCTGACCCCACTTATGTGAGCAGGCTGACCATCCCCAACCCGGCCTGGAATTAGGAAAGAGTGTCCATGTTACTAGGGTTTATCCCTCACCCTAGTCTGGTAGCCACAGTTAATTAAGATGGAAAAATGACAAAGAGCAACTTGGATAAAGAAATGAGTAGAAAACATACCGTTTGCCTAGAGTACACAGAAATCTCCACCCTGCCTTCAAGTCCCCATTTTGGAGGCTGTTTCTCTGAGAGACGCAGAGAGGATGGAAGAGCAGGGCTTCTCGAGCGGGGGGTGAAATGCAGACCTTGGACGGTGAAACCAGCCCTGGGGAGAGGCGGTGGGGAGGACTCGGGGTCCTGGCGCTGAGGCAGGGCCATGTTTACTGGGTTCCCTGTGTGCTCACCTGCTCCAGAATCGGCGGGCAGAGAGAAGCCGGTTTCTGCATCCCTTGCCAAGCACAGTTAACTGGGCCACAGGGGCCTCCACAAGCACATGAGAGGTGGGGGATGATCGTTCTCCCGGGATGTTGCGAGAACCACCAGTCTCCCTGCATTTTGAAGCAGACACGCGGGAGCCCTGGCAAGGGAGCGTGTCCCCCGACTTGTTTTCTTTGCTGGTGGTTAGGCTCGTGCTTTGCTGGGATTTCACCTGTGTGCACACCCCGTTCAGTTCAGGAGATGACACACAGATAGGACTGGGGACCGGGGGTGGCGCCTGCAGTGGCAGGGGGCTAAGGCCACTTCACCCCTGGGAAGCAGGTTTTCCTTTCCCTCCTGAGCCCAGGGCAACCCTCTCACACCCACCACGTTGGTTGGTTTCCCTGCAGAAGTGGGTATGGATTCCAGTTAGAACCTGTGCTCTCCTCAGTACAGTCACCTCTGAGAACCCTGCAAACACAAGCATGGTGGATGCCCCAGGCCTGGGGAAGGAAGAGGGAAAGAGGAAGGGGGCTCCGGGGAGGATGCAGAAAGCTCCCTTGAGGGGCCAGGGCTGCTCCTTAGGAGTGTGCCAGTGTCCGGTCAGGGTCCCAGGACGCCCTCAAGGCAGCCCCACCCCCACCCCCCGAGGCTCCCCAGGGCCATTCGGAAGCTAAGGTCTGTTACTGGAGGCAGCCTGTGGGCTGCCTCTTTGAGGACGCTAGGCTGACTTCTGACCCCATGGCTGGTACTGATTTAGAGATGTCCTCAGAAGGTCTTTGTGGTTCTGGAAGGTGCCTTGGGATGGAGCCTCCCTACAAACGCCAAGCGATGGTTTTGGAATGCTCTCCATCCTCCCCACCAAGAGCAGTGCTGGTCCACACATCTCTCAACAAGCCCCACGGTGATGTCTTAGCTGCAGAAATGGACCTGGCAGAGTCAGGGTCATTTGGCTTGACACCCGAGTGTTAACTCACCTCCCCACTGGGCCAATCCATCCGTCACCTGCCCATCCAACACTTCAGCGGCTACTCATCACTTGTTCAGCTGGGGCTGAGCACGTGGCCTCTGCTCTCGGGAAGCTGTGGGCCAGTGCTGGGCAGCCAGGAGGCAGCCCGGTGCCTTCTGCGGGGGGTGCTGTAGACGTTCCAGCAGGTGTGAGAAACGCCGCAGCCGGTGGTCGATTCCAGGGCGCCCACACTGGCCCCAGGAGTAAGGGGATCCGATGGGTTACACGTGTAGGGGTCTGTCCATCGATGTCATAAAAGCTTGTCCTCGAGAGAGACAAGATGGCGGAAGAGTAAGACGCGGAGATTACCTACCTCCCCACAGATACACCAGAAATACATCTACACGTGGAACAACTCCTGCAGAAAACCTGCTGAACGCTGGCAGAAGACCTCAGACCTCCCAAAAGGCAAGAAACTCCACACTTACCGGGGTAGGGCAAACAAAAAAACCCTAAAAACAGAGACAGAGGATAGGGACGGGACCGGCACCAGTGGGAGGGAGCTGGGAAGCAGGAAAGGATTCCACACACTGAGAAGCCCCTTCGCGGGCGGAGACTGCGGGTGGC
>RJWK010020016.1:0-31853 GCA_004363435.1 Platanista minor
GACTTTGCCACTTTTTCTTCAGAAGCATTTTCTGTTCATCTGCACAGCTGCATTTTGATTGTGTTCAGGGTCCCTTCTCTTCACAACTCTGGAATGCATCTGACTCGGGTCCCCTGATTTAGCCCCAGGATGGTGTGGAGCCTCTGTAAGGTGTGCTCAGATTAAACTGGAATTTGGTCCTTAAAGAACCTCTTGCTAGTAACATTCGCTGTTTAAAATGTGTCCAGTTGTGTAGTCAGGCACATTTTTCGTTATTTACAAAAAGAAACTGAAACCTCATGCCTAAAAAGTTGCTCTGATAGAGAGGCTTTGGGGTCATGTGGTCTCTCGTGACAACCACTGCTTTGCTGCAGGAAAGCAGCCACGGAGCATCTGATCCGTAAACGAGAGGGTTAGGCCGCATCCTGTAATGCTGAGGTAAAAATAGGCGAGTGCGCCTAGCCTCGTAATCCCACGCCTACACTTACTCAACTTTTAACCACAAGGTAAAAGAAGGCAGAAAACAACGCGTCGTCCGTCCTTTCCTCGCGTCCCAGCTCCGGCACCTCGAAAGCCAGAGAGAAGCGGCCCCGCAAGTCAACCACCGGCCCTCGGCCTCGCCCTCGGCCACGTCACATCACGCCCTGGGGGCCTTCGGGCTGACCTCTTTAAGTACACAGGCTGAATAAAAGGCGCCCAGGTTCAAGAAGATTATCACTCGATAACTACGTTTTTTTAAAAAAAGCTTGACGCGCCGGCGGGTAGGGAAGACACGGAGCCGGTCCTGCATGCGCACCTCCCCCCCCCCCCCTCGGCCCCGCCTTCCCCGGCGTCGCGCAGTCCGTGCGTCACCGGGCGACGACCTCCCGCCCCGCCCCCTGCCCGCACGCTCCACCGAAGACTAGTTCCATCGGAAATTTAATGAAAACTAACGGTGAAACCAAAAGGAATTACAGCGTCCTTTATAACGTCGCGACGTTCTTTCTTTCTTTCTTTCTTCGGTGTGGACTGGGAGTCCTAGGATAGATATATTTTTCCTCAAATCGCTTTAAAAAATGTCTTTTTAAATTAAAGCATCCTTCCCCCCTCCTGGAATGGTTTCCTCCGCCGCCCCCGCCCGCGCGGGCGAAACCACTCCGGGCTTCTCGGTTGGGGCACGGGCTGGGGCGGCGGAGGGGGTCGGGCAGCCGCTGCAGCGTCCCGCCGGACTTTGGAGCTGCCGGGCTCGTGCTCTCTTCCCGGGCTGCGACTCTGGCGGGGCTCGCGCGCCTCGCGGGGTAGGGGCGTCGGAAGGCCCGCTCCCCCTCCACGGCCCGGGCGGTGGTACCTCCCGGCCGAGTCACGCGCCCCGAGGCGGGCGCGGCGGATCTGTGAGTGTACAAGGTGAGGGGAGCCCCTCCGCGGACCCGGAGGGAGGCCGAGGGTGTGGGGAGCGGGGGCGGGGGGCGGGCCGGAGACCCAGGAGCGGGGGGCGCGGCGCTAAGCGACGCGACCTGGAGCTTGGAGCCAGGGCGGCTCCCCGGCCTGTCCGGTCAGTCGGGCCGCGCGGTCCAGGGCGAGGGGGGCCGAGCCCGCCGGCCGGGGAGGTGGGCAGGGCCCGGCGACCCTGGAGCTGAGGGGGCGACCAGTATGGCGGGTGCGGCCTGGTTGCGGAAGGGGTGGGTTGCGGCGGCCGGAGGCACGGGGTCCTCAGCGCGGGGATAGTTGGCAGCCCTGCGGGGGCCCTCGGAGTGGCCGGGGGACCCGGGTCTCCGAGAGGACATGCGGAGGCGCCAGGTTACCAGTGGTTGAGTGACAGTGGCGCGACGCCGCGGTGCCTTCGGGTGTCACACGCTTGTCCCCCGTGCACGAGGCCGGTTCGCCGTCGGGGAGCTGCAGCGTGTCTGATGCGGGTCGAGAGCTGCCGTGCTCAGCGCATCCTTAACCGTCCGTGATCCTCGGGCGGACCGCAGTGGGGTAGAGGGACCCGGGCCAGGGTGCAGTGCGGGAGGGGGCCGTGCCCACGTCGCTGTCGCGGTGGGAGGGGGCGTGGACTGGACCCTACCCTTCCAGGTATAATGTTGAGCCTGTCGGGCGGGGGAGGGTTTCTGGAAGGCTGGTTGGAAAGGAAGGACTGCTGGGCATCCGGTAGAGACTGGAATCGGAGCGTGAGTGGAGACCCGGCCTCATGCTGCCCGAGTTCGGGTGCCACGGGCCGTAGTTCCCTCCCAGGCCTGTGGGGCTGAGCTTTAGGCTGGTGCCGAGAGAGGTATTGGGACCTGTCGGAGGTCACCTGGCTGCTCTGGGCTGGAGACAGACGTTCTTCCGCGTGCGTAGGTCTGGAGAGCTAAGTTTTATCTAGGCTGTGGCACCCCTGACCCCAATAGTCAGAGCTCTTGTCAGACAGGAGTGCTTCTTCCTCATTTAAAGCAAAGTAAGAGTAGCCTGTCCCGCTTTGATCCTGGGTGCTGGGCGGTAGCTTAGCAGCATCACCTCTGCTCTCTCCTTCCCATGTAAGGGTTGGCCTGTGGTCAGAAGGGTTAAATGGGCACGATGTGGCTGCTGCCCCCGTATCACCAAGAGCAGGAAGGGTGAGGGCTTTATATTTTTAAACATCTTATGTTTTACGTAGACGTTTAAATACAAGTACCTGTATCTCAAGGGCTCCTTTGTGCAACATTGCTGTAGACTTTGACCCCAACATGAGCTTTCTGTCGCCTGCTGCTCACAAGGCAAGTGGCCTGCGGAATCATTCAGAGCCACATCCTCTGTGTGAGGTTCTCATTTGAGGCTGGCTGTAAGCTGCTTGCTTTTTTTTTTTTTTTCCCCCCATGCCCACTGCTCTTAGAATTGGCTCTGATTTTTTTTCCTTACCTAGAAAGCGTCAGCTCTTAGAGCTGAGGTATTGACCGCCGTTGCACTGCCTGACGCGTTTGGAAATGGCCTTGCTGGCTGTCATCTGGGCAGGGTGGCGGCTGTGCGGTCCTGCTAAGTATCGAGGTTCATGTTGACATCATCCACGACGAGCATTCCCCTTTCTGTGGCAACAACTGTCCTCTCTCCAGGCAGCTCCTAAATTCACTTATTTGTCTACCACCCGTCAGTTTGGTGCCCACTGTGTGTCGGGAAGTGGGAGAGTGATGGTTGGGTGTGAGCACTGCTGAGGGCCCTCTCTGAGCAGGGGGCATGCAGGGAGAGGCCGCGCGGTGGGGAGGAGTGAGCCGTTGGAGGTCTGGGGGCGGCGTTCTGGGCCTTTTTGGTCCTCTGCTGTTCAGAATCTCCGTGGAACTCAAGGTCTTCCAGCTAGATGTCCCCCTGTCTTAAACTGTCTCCTGTCCCACTGCTCACCACCCTCCGGGAACCCTCCGTGCCCTGGCTCTCCGTGCCTTCCAGCTGCCCCTCCTGTCCCCTCTCTGATCCCCAGATGTCTCTTTTGGGTCGGCCTCTGCCGCTCCTACTGACCCTCGCGCTCTAGCCTGTGCCGGGCAGGTGGGCGGCCCAAGTCAGCTAGCTGAGTGGTCGACCGCAGACGTCGGGTGGTGGCAGAGCGAGCAGGCCGGTAGAGAAGTGGCTCCGAGCGCGGCCGCCAGCGGGGGGCCTCTCGAGGGCCCGGGGGTCGAGGGTGCCGCTCCCCGCCCCCGCCGTGCGTGTGCGCACTGTCTGCTGCCTTGCGTCTGTCCTCCGCGCTCAGGCCTGCGCCTGCCGACCAGGGGGTGAGCGCAGAGCACGTCTGACCTTGGATTCTGTAGTGGGGTGAGGCGTTCTCCAGAGAGAAGAGGGTTGGGATCCTGCTGGTGTCCTGCTCACTCAGACGTCGGTAACTGAACTCGTGCGTCCTTCGCCGTTCTGAGCACGGCTGTCCAAGAGAGCTTTCTGTGGTGATAGAAACGTCCGTCCCGCGGTCTGTGCCGTCCTTTTAAAATGGTGGCCGTCGGCTTCCCTGGCGGCGCAGCGGTGGAGAGCCCGCCTGCCGATGCGGGGGACGCGGGGTCGTGCCCCGGTCCGGGAGGATCCCACGTGCCGCGGAGCGGCCGGGCCCGCTGAGCCTGCGCGTCCGGAGCCTGTGCCCCGCGGCGGGGGAGGCCGCAACAGTGAGAGGCTCGCGTACCGCAGGAAAAAAAGAAAAAAGAAATGGTGGCCGTGAGCCACATGTGGCTGGTGAGACAGGAAGGGGGCTCTTCATCGTCATTAATTCAGATCTGAGCTGCCACACATGGCTCCCAGCTACTGTCTTGGATGCTGTGGTCTGGAGACTTGTTCCCACCTTAGCCTGACCCCCAGGCCCTGCTGTGTCACACGTGTCATGTCGGCTGGGCTGTCACTGTCCCGCCTCTCTTTCTCCACTACCTGCTGGAGCCCAGTGGACAGACGCCCCACCTTTCAGGTTTCCCCAGCACGCCGTCCCCGCCCTCTGCTGCCCTCCTCCAGGGCGATTTTGCTCATGTGGTCTCCGGAGTGATACTGGACTTTGCTCCTTTGTCGCCTTGCCCAGCTCTTCCTCCCTCCCACGTCTGAGCTCTGGGGCCCAGGTCCCCCAGCCCTGACTGCCCCACTGCCATCTCCCATGGCCTGTCATCATCACCTCCACTGGAGGCTTAGTAGGCGCTGCTCTTGGCCGCCTTCTCCCATCTCCCACGTACCCTGCTTCCTTCTTTGTGCTCTACAGTCTGCCCGCGAGCAGCGCCTGCATGTCTCTTTGGGACACAGTCACGCTCCGACGGTCCTCAGCGCCTTCCCCCGCCCACCCTGGCCCAGGCCAGCTGGCTTCCCTGCGTCCACCCTGGCTCCTGCACAGTGTGGCCAGAAAGACCTTTTAAAGTAACATTCTAATTTATTGTGTTTCTCATCAGAACCCACCAGAGATTGTCTAATCTTTGAAGAAAAGTTCAGGGTCTTACCATGGCCTAGAAGGGTCCCTAAAATCCGCCTCCTGCTTGTCTTCTGCCCTCACCCCCCAGCTCTGCAGACATTCAGACCCCGTCACGGCCCCTCCCTCCTCAGCCCCCGTGGCGCCCTCTGTTCCTCCACCTGTCACCTGGGAGCCCTTTTGTCCGAAACTACATCCCACCTCCTCCAGTGTTTCTCTGTCCTGGACCCCTGTCCTTGTGTCCCTAATGCGGTCACCGCACGAGAGGAAGCGCTGTGCCGCACGTCCCTGCCCTCCTGGAAGGTAAGCTCTGGGAGGCAGCGTCACATCACCTGAAACATCGCCCGGCACACGGGAGCAGCTCCACTGCTGTCCATGGAACAGATGCCCCCAGGGCGGCGGCGTGTGTCTGTCTGTGTGTGTCTGTGTCTGTGTGTGTGTGTGTGTGTGTGTGTGTGTGTGTGTCCATCTGCCCACCTCGCGGCCCTGCCGGCACGGTCCTGACTGCAGGGTTTCTGTGTGATCCCGCGTTAGGTTTCCCCTCCTCTTTGTCCTAACGGGACGGTGTCTGCTTTGTGTGCCCTGCAGCCGATGCAGTGCTGGCCCAGAGTCGGTGCTGGGCAGTGCTGCCTGGCCGGGTGACTTGCCTCTGCTGGACAGAAGCCCGTCGAGGACGGCAGAGGTTGCTGGGCTCCGGAGCTGGCAGGTCCTGGGGCCAGCTCATGGCATTTCCCTCCTCTCCCCAGCAGGCCTGGCACAGCCTCCAGGGCACCATGAATGCCATCGTCGCGCTCTGTCACTTCTGCGAGCTCCACGGCCCCCGCACCCTCTTCTGCACAGAGGTCCTGCACGCCCCGCTTCCGCAAGGGGCGGGGAGTGGGGATGGCCCCGGCCGGGCCGAGCACGCTGAGGAGGAGGAGGGCGGCATCCAGATGAGCAGCCGCATCCGCGCCCACAGCCCGGCCGAAGGGGCCAGCGCAGAGTCCAGCAGCCCAGGGCCCAAGAAGTCGGACATGTGTGAGGCCAGTGTCTCCTGGGGCGTTGGGGGCGTCCCTTCTCCGCCGGGGCTCGGGCTTGACCTCCTGGGGGTGGATGGGAGACCGCGTGCCGTGGACGTGGCCTCACGGGCGTGGGCCGTGTGGTGTGCGCTTGCTGCTTTCCTTCCCTCTGGTCCTTTCCCTGTGTCCCAGCTTTAGCTTTTTCAAAGCGCTCGGGGCCAGCCGACGCTGCCCACCACCATGGGGCCTGCCCTTCCGGCCTCGCCTCGCTCACTCGTGTCCGTGCGCTGCCTCCTCGGCTGCCATCCCCTCAGTCTGGCGGCCTCCTCGTGGGCACCCTGCCCACTTCGCGAGCTCTGGGCGATGAAGGTTAGGTCCCCGCACCAGGCCGCTTCTTCCTGTGGAGCCCTGGGTCGGGACTGGAAATCAGGGTGGTGTTGGAACTGGCCCTACAGGGTGGACAGAAATCCAGCCGTGTTAGCTTGGTTCCACTGAGAAGCAGTCGGTGAGCTCAAGCTTGCCTGATTGGTTGTGAGGGATCGAGGGTGGGGAGCAGAGGTGGGGAGGGCCGTCCGCTGTGAACGGCCGCTGCCTGTGATGGAGAGGCAGGCAGGAAGGAGGCCTGGACGGTGGGGGCCTTGGGGGCCGGTCCTTGAGCTGGAACGGCCTTGGGAGGCGTCCTGCATCGCCCAGGGAGGGGCTGGCTCCGGGGCTTCTGTGCTCAGTCCCAGGTTGGGGGCTGCCGCCGGGGCGCACGGCCTTGGCGCCAACGTGACAGTGGCTTCAGAGAGGCAGCAGCCAGGGCCGCCGGTCAGGTCCCTTCCCCACGGCAGGGGGTCTGAGCATGTGTTCTCAGGCGGCCACGCCAGTGCCAGCGTGTGGCAGCCTCCCTTGGCACGAGGTCCCTGCCAAGTGGTCGTGCCCAGATTGAGGACGGAGGCTCTGGGCCTCAGTTTTGCCTCCTGTGAGGTGGGGATTCTCCCGGTAACTGTCTCACGGGTTTGCTCCTTGGATTAGGTGAGGTCATGGGTACAGAGCTCTTCGGGATCCCTGCTGCGTAAGTGCCAGTAGATGAGGTCCAGTCCGTGCTCAGTAGACTCGACGCCCTCTGACGACCTTTGTGACGTGTGCATCCTGACTTTCCTACTCGGGAAACACGGAAACCCTCAGTCAAGTAAAACTCTAGGAGCCGGTTGTTTTTATGTGAAAACAGATTGAGTTTTCTGCTTGAGATTTGCGTAAGAGTCAGCAAGCGTGTTGCTGGCTAACTGGTTTTCTTTTCTTTCTCGTGGGCAGGGCTGCCGGTCACTTGCTGCAGGGCATCCCGGGTACATCAGCTATGACAAGGAGACCTCGATCAAGTACGTCAGTCACCAGCACCCCAACCACCCCCAGCTCTTCAGCATCGTCCGCCAGGCCTGTGTGCGGAGCCTGAGCTGTGAGGTGAGCACCCGTGACCCGGGGCCTCTGCGAGAGTCGCTCATGTGCACGCCAGCACGCCCTGAGCAAGCTTGGTGTTGCTTATGGGAAGGAAGGCAGACGGCAGCCTGGAGACGGCCGGGCAGGTCCCGGAGTGAGTCACGTTGCACCCTGGTTCGTTGCTAACTTACCGTTTTAAGCACCAGGCTTTCATTATTCGTTCTGCGTGGACGTGCTGCTAAGGTGTGAAGTGTTTGTAGGTGTGTGGCTCTCATCAGATGTCACCTTCTTATCGTTTCTGTTACGTCACAGCCTCAGTGCTCATCCCGTGCTCTCTGAGCCGACTGAGGCGTGAGTCTGTGTTTCTTAGACACGTGGCTGCCGTTGTCGAGTTGTCTTAGCTTCTGTGTCTTTGTCACAGAGAGTTCACAGTCTAGTCGCTCACACTTCCTGTCACTGCCCCACTTGATCGTCCTCACTCACTGCTGCCATGTGCCCGCCTGGCTGTGCCCCTGCCGGTGGGCAGCTGATTGTGTCTGGTGGGGTTTTGTGCAAGAGTGGGTGTGGTGTGAGGGAGACCCAGGTTCTCTCCTACACGTAACATACAGATTTTTTTTATTATGTGGACTCTGCAGTGGCTGTTTTGACTTGCCAGTTCTCTGGTATATTCCAGATGAGTGATGTTGGCAAATCTGAGCCTGGGGTAGATATAATACTTGTACGTGAGTTATTTATGACTCAAGGTAAGAAAAATTAATGAACCTACTGGTCCTTGGGTTTCATGGTAATGAACGTTCTCTTTAGGAAGTTCGGTCACAGGAGAGATGAAAGCAGAGTTTTCCTTTCTCATCCCTGCCCTTTCCACTCTCCCTGTAACTGATACTGATTAATTAGCGCAGAAAGAAAAGTCTGAGCAGGAGGGTTTGACTGCTGCAGTGTGCCGAGGGCGGTGTCCTGGAGCGGCTGTCCTTGTGTCCCAGGTGTGCCCCGGCCGCGAGGGCCCCATCTTTTTTGGGGATGAGCAGCACGGCTTTGTGTTCAGCCACACGTTCTTCATCAAGGACAGCCTGGCCCGGGGCTTCCAGCGCTGGTACAGCATCATCGCCATCATGATGGACCGCATCTACCTCATCAACTCCTGGCCCTTCCTGCTGGGCAAGATCCGTGGGATCATCGATGAGCTCCAGGGCAAGGCGCTCAAGGTGGCCCCGGGGCAGGGCAGTGGGTGGCGGGGAGGGAGGGCTCTGTGCGAGGGGCCAGGAGCAGGGCAGCGTTCCTGCCTGGGGGTCCCCTGGCCACCGCGGAGTCGGAGTCACGGCGATAAGCCCGGGGTCAGCAGGTCCTGCTGGCTTCAGTGGTCTCTCTCAAGTCTGTCACTGTCCTGCTTCTCGTTTGGCTCTGGCTTTACTGCAGTCAGATGCCTGGTTTGATCCCCGCTGTCTCTGCTTCCTCTGAGCATCGTTTCAGCACCCTGTCTCCTAATGGTGTGACAGACCCGCACCTACCATGCATCTCCAGCGACGGCCCTGCATGTCTTGGGGCCGCCCAGGATAGGCCAGTGGTGCTCTGGTAACAAACAGTGCTTAAACCGCAGCAGCTTGTTTATGTTCTGTGTCGGTCTGCTCGCTGTGGTCAGGCTGGAGTGGCGTTGCTGCTCAGTTGCCTGCTGGGGTGCACAGGTGGGGCTGGAGGCCTGGCTCCTCTCCCACATGTCCCGCCCACACAGCGTCTGAGCAGCGGAAGCCCCCTGAGCCCAGTCAGGTGCCAATGAGCCGGTGTCGGGGAGGCTGTAGGAGAGACTCCTGACTGACTGAGCCTCTTCTCAGGCGGCTTCTGATCCAGCTGGGGGACGAAGCTGTTCTCTTTGGGATGAGACCCGGGGCCCTTCTTTGCTCTTGGCACGGAGAGTAGACTGGGGCCTGGGCTGCTGGCTGGTTTTGTCATTAAGGGTCTTTCCCCTTTCCCTTGCGTGTCAGGTGTTTGAGGCGGAGCAGTTTGGGTGCCCGCAGCGTGCCCAGAGGATGAACACTGCTTTCACTCCGTTCCTGCACCAACGGAACGGCAACGCTGCCCGCTCGCTGACGTCCCTGACAGACGATGACAGCTTGTGGGCGTGCCTGCACACCTCCTTCGCCTGGTAACCGGACTTGGTCTTCCCGTGGCTGCTGGGGCGTTGGCCGGACTGTACCCAGGTTGGGGGGCGGGGGGGGAAACAGCTGCCGACAGGTCTGTGCTGTGACGCGTGAGTCCTGAACTGGGTTCAGTCCTCCTCGCCCCTGAGTGCATGGAGGTCGCGTTTAGGCGGAGCTCACTTCCCAGCGATAATTTTAAGGTGAAGTTCCTAGGCCAAGACCAGTGATCTCTCCCTTTTTGTGAGCAGCAGTGAATGCTCGTCTCGCACAGTGCTTGTGAGTCAGGACTCAGAGAGGGGCTGAGCTGGGCCGTATGGCTCTGGTTCTCAGGCGGAGCTACTGTCGTGTGAAGGCTGGGCTCCCTTGGGGCTGGCAGGTTGGTCTGGCCGTGGGCAGAAGGCCTCTCTGCTCCTCACCACGTGCGCGTCATCCGGGGGAGTGAGGTGGGCTCTCCTGGCTCTCCACAACCCAGGCTCAGCGGCACACAGGCCCTGCCTGCACCTGCTCTTGTTAGAAGTAGTTCAGCCTAAGCGGGAGGGGAGGACCGGGCTCCGCCTTTGGAGGGGAGGAGTTATCGACAGACTTGGGGACACACTTAGAAACCACCACAGTCTGTCCTCCGGCCGCGGGTTGTTTCCGTTCCTCCCACTGCAGGATATGTTTCTTCCAAAGACCCCCCCAGATTCTCATTCTTGTGCAGCGTCACCTAAATCAGGTCCTGGTGTGGGTGACGTTCCTCACGTGTAAATCCTTGAACCTGCAAATAAAGAGAAAAATATTTGTCTCGCCCACCCGACATACAGTTCCTCTTGTCTTTTAGAAATTATTTTAATTGGGGAAATTTTCAGACAGACCCAAAGTATAATACTACAACGAGCTGCACACCCTCCTTCTTTAGCAGTGAGCGACATTTTACTGCTTTTTCATCTATTCTTCACTTTTTTTTTTTTTCTGGAATGTTCTTTAAAGCAAACCTTAACTTGTATCACTTCAACCATAAACCCGTTGTCACATCCAACAAAATGGACTCATTGCTTAGCATCATCCAGCCCAATCCATGTTCACTTTTCCTGCTTTGCCTCAGGGTTAACTCTGGCATTGGGACCAGCGCACCGCCACACAGGGCGCGGATCGTGCCAGGCCTCTTAGTGTAGAGCAGCGCCTCGTGCGCCTCTGCCCCAGCCTCCCTGCCTTTTGTTGGAGGCCTGGGCCGTGCGTCCTGTAGGAACCTATCTGGCTGATCGAATCCTCGTGGTGGTACTCAGCTCGTTCTTTTACACCCGTGTTTTCTGTTAACCAGTCGTTAGCTCAAGAGGGTTGATTGGCTTCGGGTCTAGTTTTCCTTTGGGCAAGAACACTGCATAGGTGGCACTTTGTTTCCCAGGCTTCTGAAGGCGTGCGGCAGCCGGCTGACCGAGAAGCTCCTGGAAGGCGCGCCCACTGAGGACACCTTGGTCCAGATGGAGCAGCTTGCGGGTGAGCTGGGAGGTGCTCGTGCTGGGAGCCTCTGCCGGCGGTGGCCTGGGGTCGTTCTGCGCTCAGCTCCCCTCTCCTCCACCCCAGCAGAGGGAGCTGACGGAGGGGACCCCAGAAGCAGCGTCTACAAAAGCTGGCCCTTTGCTCGTCGTGGTTTTATTGTGATTTCCTGCCTCATCTTCCTTGATAGTCACGTGTTAAGAGTCTGTCTGGGCAGGCTGGGAAAGACCACCCCCGGGGCTGTTGCTCTGGAGAGGTGGGTTGCGTGAGGCCTCTGTGTCCCCGTTGTTCAAGCAGCACTTACTCGGCCTGTCCGGATGGGGACCTGCTCCCTGCTCGTGCTCAGTAAAATGTTGTCCTTCAGTCGGACCCGAGGTTTTCATCAGGGTGGTGGTTCCCAAGCCTCCTGGTAACTGGGCCGCCCTCCCCAGCTTTGCAATCAGATCTCCACATCTGGGTGCTCTAAGTAACTGCCCAGGGGAGTCTGGGAGTCTGCTTTTCTTTTGGAGATGATTAGATTTTCAGTGACATAGGTCCAGGATCTCAAATGTGAGGCGGGGTGAACGAGACTCATGAGGCGGGGTGAACGAGTCTGGGAGTCTGCTTTTCTTTTGGAGATGATTAGGGTGGGTGGGTTCATCAAGGGCAGGGCTTGCTCAGAGAAGACTTAGAAGCGCGGTCCACTTGCGCGCCCTCATGGTACGGTCGGCCTGGAACCACTTATCGTAGCGATTACACGTTTCTCGTTTAGTGAAGGTGGCAAGGGCAGTCTGCTGGTGAGATTTATTTGCACGGAGAGCCGAGTGTGTCGGGAGAGAGAGAAGTGCAGGCATGCAGAGCTCACTGTCACGTCTTGGATTGTATTTTGGTCACAAAGTGAGCGTAGGGGTTCAGAGCACACGCTGTAGCTGTACAGACCTGCCTTCAGCTCCGGGCTCCAAGATGTGTGTGTTCTGTGTGCACAGCAAGGCCCCTTCCCTCGAGCTGTGCAGTGAGGATGCTGCATTCCTGGGGTTGTCGTGACGATGAATTGAGATAGCAGATACTCCTTTCTGTAAGACGGGGAGAACAGTACTGACCCAGGGCAGGCGAGAGGATTAGAGAACAGAATGTGTGGACATCTTTGGGTAGCCCCCACACACTGTTAGCGTCCTTATCGTTGACTTGACTTTTCCAACCGGCAGTGAACAGAACATAGCAGACTGAACGCTCCTGGCCCACCCCAGGAGTCCAGTAGTGTAGACAATTGGTCCGAACCAGAAATCAGTAGCCTTCTGGCTGGTTTAACCACGAGATGTCTTGGGCTGAAGTGGTCGTGTGCAAAGACTTGCATCCAGAGAACAAAGGAATCTAGGAACGCACATTTCATAACCGAATTTGTTGTCTGTCTTGCAGACTTGGAAGAGGAATCAGAAAGCTGGGGCAACTCTGAGGCTGAAGAGGAGGAGAAAGCCCCTGTCTTGCCGGAGGGGGCCGAGGGGCGGGAGCTGGCCAAGTGCCCAGCGGGTTCGTCCTTGCTCTCAGACTGTGGAAACTGGCAGCCCCGAAAGCTCTCTGTCTTTAAATCCCTTCGGCACATGAGGCAGGTAGGCGGTAGAGGGGTAGAGCCCAGATCAGAAACTCAGGACAAGAGCCCCGTCCTCTCCATCCAGCACATCTTGTCCTTTGGGTCTGTTGTGTTCAGGGGTGACCAAGAACCTTCCTGGTGGGTGGCTGAAGATGACAGAGGGCATCTGGGGTGTCTTAGCCCCAGGCTCAGTGAGGATGGAGGGGGTTTCTCTAAAGAAAGGCCCAACGGTTGGCTTCTCATGGTTCTCTAATCTTGTCATTCTGGAACCTTCTAAAGGAATTGAACAGCATCGTTGGTTTGCACACAGCGTAGATGCTTTGCAAATTGAAAACAGTGGCCTTTCTTGCAAAGAATTGGAAACACCCTGAACGTGCGACCCTAAGAGTTGCGTCCGAGCAGCGGCCCGTTGTTCGCTAGGAGCCGCAGGAGCCTGCACCGCGGAGGGGGGGGGGTTGCGGGGGGCGACCGCCGGGGCCGCTTGCCGCACGGGAGGGCAGCGGGGGTGACCACTAGATCACAAAGCAGGCTGTCCTTTCGTAGACCCTCTCTCGGTTCACTTGTACATTGAGCGTGAAATCTGTCAGAAAACAGTTATTTCTGTTTTGGAGAATGAAGTAAAATAAAGCCTGGTTTACCGGCAGGTGTTCTGTGGGGCTTTGGGGTGAAAACCATTCATTTAAGTCGGCCTTGATTTGGCCGCAGCCCTTGTTGATTACAGTGGGTTACAGCTAATGTGGATTACAGTTGGAGGGGATCTTGAGCTCCACCGGGAGGTGGGAGTCCTTGGGGGCTGGTAGGGTCTGGTAAAAGGCAGTGTCACAGCCTCCTCTTTTTTTCTGGCCATGTTTACAAGCCCTAAGACAACAGGCTGAGCTCTTCTAAAATGTCAGTGCCATGGAGTTAATTAGAGTTGATTAAAGCAGGATTAAAAACAGGACAGATGAGGAAGTCACAACCCCTAGATTGAGAGACTCACAGCCCCAGAGGACATGGTTAGAGGCTGGGGCTCCGGACATGGATCCACTCAGCGGGGCAGCCCTGGGCTGCCGGCGTCGAGACCGAGCTCTTCCTGGGTGCTGAATGAGAAGACTCACAACCCTGGCTCTCTTTCGAGTGGTTAGGCCAAAGTTAAGGGTGTAGAGAGAGAGGGTACATGTTGCAAAGAGCTAGTACTTTATCTGCTTCAAATCTTTAAAAATAGAATTGGGGAAAAGATTTTGAAGTGTACAAGAGCTCTGGGGTTGGACCTTCAGGTGTGAGCACAGGGCCATCCCTCCTCCTGGTTTCGGGCAAGTCACCCAGCCTCCCCGAGAAGATAGGTGACTTCCTCTCTCCTGCTCGCCTTCCTTCACTCTACAGAGAAAGTTTCTAGATGAGCACACAAATAACTTCCTCTGGACAGAAAGCAGTGCACCGTGTTTTTCAGGTCCTGGGTGCCCCATCTTTCCGCACACTGGCCTGGCACGTCCTCATGGGGAACCAGGTGATCTGGAAAAGTAGAGACGCAGACCTTGTCCATTCAGCCTTTGAAGTTCTTCGGGTGAGAGGATCTTCTTTCCTTTGTGTTTTGTGGCAGGACGGTATTGGCCTAGTGGGTTTATAAAAAATCTGTTAAGATGTGTCAGAGACTCGTTGCAGAGGTTCATGTCTGCATCTAAGATCTGTGTTTTTCTCCACTGTTAAAAACGGTATTCATCTGTGCTTTCACTGCCGAGGGCCCAGGTTCTATCCCTGGTCAGGGAACTAAGATCCCACAGGCTGCGCAGCACGGCCAAAAAAAAAATGAAAGAAAAAAAGAAAAGGTAGTCATTTTTGGCTTTCATTTCGAGCAAGGAGTCTGTGTTGTCCTGACAGACTGATCACTCTCCCATCCACCCTTCCCCAAGCCCCACATCCCTTTGAGAAGCCACCTGTGCCACAGAGGGGGGGCCTGGGTCCCCACGTGCTCCTCTGCACAGAGCCTGATCGATGGGCCGGCCGGAGTGCACGTGTGGCGTGCCGTCTCCGTCCCACAGGTGTAGGGGGTGCCAAGGCCGAGGTCCAGCTCTGAGCGTGTGTGCGTGCCAGCCCTCTGCCTGGGCCTGTGAAGGCACAAGACGAAACAGTCTCTCAGACAACTTAGAATCCCTTTGGCGGGTGAGGGAAGAGACAAACATCTGGGAAGTCAGAGAATGATGCAAGAGTTAACCCTGCAGAGCGGGCCGGGAGGAGAGGGCTCTGGACCGAGCTGCAGGGGGCTCGTGGGGTGTGGGTGAGGGACTCGGGCCGGGCAGCGCTCAGTTCTGGGTTGTTCTGTCCTTCAGACCATGCTGCCCGTGGGCTGTGTGCGCGTCATCCCTTACAGCAGCCAGTACGAGGAGGCCTACCGCTGCAACTTTCTGGGGCTCGGCCCCCACGTGCAGATCCCTCCCCACGTGCTGGCCTCAGGTGCGTGCCATAGGTCTGGGCTGAGCCCCTGCACGTCAGGGCTCAGAAGTGAAACCGCGTGACTGGACCTCAGCTGTGGGTTTGAGGATGATGCCTGCTGGCCTCAGGCGGGAAGACCCACGTTGCAGGACCAGCTTTCCCCATGGCATTGGCTTCTAGTGTCTGTCTTGAAGATGGGTGAGGGTTGGGCTGGGCAGCTCACTGGGGTGTGGCTCTCTGTGGGGTGGGTCCCAGTCCTGGGGCCCTGAGGGTGGTTCAGGAGGCCCGCTGGACTGAGCCCTCCACCTCATGGTCTTCCTTCCTCTTTCTGTTCTCCTGTTTTTATCTGCCTTAAATCTGTCCCTGATGCTCATCAGCTCAGTGGCCTTTGCTCTGCCCCCCCTCCGCCCTCAGGACTGACAAGCTTACTGCTCTCGACAGAGATCCAGAGAGCTGATCGGCATCCCTCATTCTTGGTTTTGGTGGGGGGGGTCAGGAGTCAGCACATCCCTTTGTGGGTGCATCCGGCACGTCTAGGCCTCCTCCAGGCACATCCGTGAGAGCGGTGGGGAGGTTGGTCACAGAGTTGTCACTCTCTCAGCAACCAAGCTGGGCCATGAGTCCAAGAGGCAGCGTTCAGAACACAGGCTCTAGTCTCAGAGATGGGCTTGATATTGTTACCGCCACTAGCCATGTGACCTTGTGCAAGTCACTTAGCTTCTCTGAGTCTGTTTCCCCATCTGTAAAATGGGTTATGTTGTAGCGGGACCACTCTCCCAAGGCTGTTTAGTATTAGACCAATGGAGGTATATGTAGGAATTTGTAGTAATATAATACAGTGCATTATTAGTTTAGCTGAGTTAAAAGTGAACCCTTAACTCTATTCACAAGCTACTGAAGATTTTAAGTGCCAGAGTGTTCAGCTCAGGAGGCTGGAGTTTTCCCTAGGTGATCTGAGATGATTGGGAGCCGCAAAATGAGGGGCTTTGTCCCGGGGTGAAGAGCACTTGATGGGCAGCGTGTCTTGTGTCACCACAGAGTTTGCTGTGGTGGTGGAAGTGCACACGGCCGCCCGTTGCAGCCTGCACCCGGCCGGGTGTGAGGACGAGCAGTCCCTCAGCAAGCACGAGTTCGTGGTGACCAGTGGGAGTGCTGTAGCCGCAGACCGAGGTGGGTGCCGCTGAGCAGGGCTGCTCTCTCCCCGGCGAGCGGGCTGGGGGGAGGGCTGAGGCCGCCGCTGCCCTCCCCGTGCTGACCCCCTCGCCATGCCCTGCTTGTCCCCAGCTGGCCCCACCATCCTGAGTAAAGTGGAAGCGGCTTTGACCAACCAGAATCTGTCGGTGGACGTGGTCGACCAGTGCCTCGTCTGCCTCAAGGAGGAGTGGATGAAGTAAGCAGGCGCCACCTCGGCCCCTAGAGTCTGTGCTTTCGGGGGAGGGCTGGGCTGCCGGCAGCAGGAAAAGCAGGAGCCGTTTCCAGAGACAGAGGTGAGGCCGTGGCCACTGCGGGAGGGGGTGCGGAGGAGAGGTGCAGGGCTCTACCACGTGCTGACCTGGCTGGGTGACCTTGAGCAGGTGAGCCCGCACCCCTGAGCTCTCCAAGGGAGGCAGTTATTTTTATTTTTTTTAATTTATTTATTTTTTGCGGTATGTGGGCCTCTCACTGTTGTGGCCTCTCCTGTTGCGGAGCACAGGCTCTGGACGTGCAGGCTCAGGGGCCATGGCTCACGGGCCCAGCCTCTCCGCGGCATGTGGGATCTTCCCGGACCGGGGCACGAACCCATGTCCCCGGCATCGGCAGGCGGACTCTCAACAACTGCGCCACCAGGGAAGCCCGAGGCAGTTATTTTTGATGCTTAGTTCACTTAAGAATTGGAAGGTCGGGTAGCAGATGTTTCCTCCTTATTAAGCAAGTTACTGTATTTCCTCCCGCCTTCTTAGTAATTTTCTGTCAAATTTAATTAGTCAAACATTGTCCTGATTTCAGACAGTACAGTGGAGCTTAGGAGCCACCTGTCCCTTTTACGAAGGGGAGGAACATTTGTCTTTTTAATCTCCCTGTTTGGCTGCACCAGTGTTAGCACCGGTGGGGAAATGGGAGACCCTGCGTGCAGGCGCGAGCTGCCGCTCTGCTGTGCTGTCTCTCTTGTTTCAGTTCCCGCTCTGCCTGCTGAGTTGTTGCTGGTCTTGAAGCCGTTTAGGCCCCAGGACCAGAACTCTGCTGACGGTTCTGCGGTAGCTGAGTGTTTGGTTTTGGTTTTCTACAGCAAAGTGAAGGTCCTCTTTAAATTCACCAAGGTGGATAGTCGGCCCAAAGAGGACACACAGAAGCTCCTGAGTATCCTCGGAGCGTCTGAGGAGGACAATGTCAAGCTGCTCAAGTTTTGGATGACAGGCCTGAGCAAGACCTACAAGTCACACCTCATGTCCACGGTCCGCAGCCCCATGGCCTCAGAACCTCGCAGTTGACCCCATCCTGGGACACTGTGTCTGGGTAGGCCTCCTGGGATGTGGTGACATCCATCCTTGTCACGGAGCTCAGACACAGGTCTCTGATGGCATTCTCAGGCTGTCCTCCCGTTTCCAAACTGCTGGCATGAAGCTGTTTCCTAGTAAGGAATGGAAACTGTTGGGGCTGAACTTTGCCCTCTGTGTGGGATGCGGGCCTGGTGTAGTTCTTGGCGCCATCCCACAGGCTATTTGAATTGCTCCAGCCCTGAAGAGGGCAGTGGGAGACTTGTGACAGTCCCCTGCATTCGCACACCCCTGGGAGAGAAGAACGTGAGGAAGGTGTGCATCTCATGCCTCTCATGGATGCTGATCTCAAAATTTACAGGGAAACATGTCAGGCCAGCTCCGCCTGGAGTATCTTAGCCGCACTGTCATACCCTCTCTTGAGGTGTTGGACCTTTCTGTTCTGAAGTTCAGCAAGGGTTTTCCAGGTAGTGCATGCATATGTGAGTTTTGTGAATTTTCAGGTTATGTTCTGATCTATAGTCATTGTTAGTAACCTGGTTTTAAGTTGGGGCTCTGGGAATGCCTTTTGGGGTGGAGTGGATGTTTTCCTCATCTTTGGATCATCTGGAATTCGTGTTCTGAAGTTATCTGACGACCAAGTCTTCTGGCCATGCTCTTCTGTGGTTGCTTTGAAATTACCTTGTAGCTTGAGGACAAACCCTGATCTTTTTTACACAAAGAGGATACTTTGCTGAAATGTCAGATGGAGTCGTGTGACTGGCCTGGCTCACTGTATGTGGAGTTGAGAAACCCATCATAGTTTTATTCCATATCACTTTGCCCTCTATTGCTTCTTTAAACGTTTACATTTGGCTGCAGTTAAGTTTCAGAGTATGGTAGTTTAAGACTGGTTCATCGTCCCTGTGTACATTTTTAATAAGGATTCATGGTTTGGAAGGATTTTCTGGTAATTTTGCTGATTTGTTTATAGTTTTTTGTGTTTAATTTATATTTAACAGGAAGACCACGTTTATATGACTAGGTGTCTGTATCATGCAAGAACGTTGAAATAATAAAGATATATTTTTATAAACTGTTGACTACATGGTTTTATTGGTTTGATACCTCAGATTTTCTTGGGATCAGTCATAGAAAATAATATGGTTAAAGTAACCACCAGTGATATAACTATTTTGGAACTCTGTACTCTCCTGAAGGCTTACAATTTCCAGGGGAAGACTTAGTAAACCGTGGTTAATTTTCAGTCAGTTTTAGCTCGTAGTACAGTTGCAGGTTCCTATCTCCCACCCTCAGCCACATGGCAGGGCTGTACACGTGTTCTTGGAGCAGCTTGCAGGAACGAGGGTGGGTTTTAAAAAGGATCCTGTCCTCTGAATATCAGGGCTCTGTGCCTGATTGCTGATTGCTGCTTCTGATCAGAGTGCAGACGAAGAGGGGGCAGCCACTGTCGCTGCGCCTCCCCCTCTGCATGGCAAACATTAAAGAGTAGGACACTCAAAAACAATTGGATGTATGAGGAAATTTAAAAGTGACTGTGCACATCCAGGGAAGGGCTCAGAAAAGACCTGAGAAAAACTGAAGTTTACACGTCCAGCTGATCCCTGGCAAAGAGCCTACAACAGTAAAAATAAATAACCAGTAAACGCTGGGGAACGGGGAGAATCTGATTTCCAGAGTTATGCTATTATTAGATTTAAATGTACAGTGTTCAGCAAAAACAACAACAACAACAAAATCACAAGGCATACAAAGAAACAGTGAAGGTCTGTTGAAAGGAAAAAAAGAATTCAGCAGAATCTGTCCGTGAAAAAGACTTAATGGCAGGCATATTAGCCAAAGACTTTAAAACAACTGTTAAAGATGCTCAAAGAACTAAAGATGTGGAGAAACTCAAGAAAATGATGTGTGAACAAAATAGCAATATCAAAGAAAACCAAAAAAAGAAACCAAAAATATTCTGGAGCCAAAAACTGCAGTAACTGAAGTGAAAAATTGACTAGAAGGCTTTAAAGACGATTTGAGCAGGCAGAAGAAAGAATCAGTGAACTTAAAGATAGGACAGTGGAAATTATTGAGGCTAAGGAACAGAGCCTAAGAGATCCATGGGACACTATTGAAAGGACCAACATATGCATCATGGGAGCCTGAGAAGAAGAAAGAGAAAGAGGCAGAATATGTGAATAAATAATGGCTGAAAAGTTTCCAAATTTCGTGAGACATGAATATAAACATATAGGCATACCTTAGAGATTGTGAGTTTGGTTCCAGACCACTGCAATAAAGCAAATATTGCAATTAAGTGAGTCCACACGAATTTTTGGTCTCCCATTGCATAAGGAAGTTATTTTCACACCATACTGTGGTCTTTTTTAAAAATAAATAAATTTATTTATTTATTTATTGGCTGCGTTGGATCTTTGATGCTGTGCGCAGGCTTTCTGTAGTTGCGGCGAGCGGGGGGCTACTCTTCATTGTGGTGCCTGGGCCTCTCCTTGCGGTGGGTTCACTCGTGGAGCATGGTCTCCAGGCGCACAGGCCTCAGCATTTGTGGCATGTGGGCTCAGCAGCTGTGGCCTGCGGGCTCTAGAGCGCAGGCTCAGTAGTTGTGGCACATGGGCATAGTTGCTTCACAGTATGTGGGATCCTCCCAGACCAGGGCTCAAACCCATGTCCCCTGCAATGGCAGGTGGATTCCCAACCACTGCGCCACCAGGGAAGTCCCTATACTGTGGTCTATTGAGTGTGCAACAGCATTGGCTAAAAAAAAAAAAAAAAAAGTACATACTTTAATTAAAAAATACTGTCAAAAAAATCCTAACCATCATTGAGCCTTCACTGAGCTGTAGTGGTAACATCAAATATCACTGATCACAGATCACCAATTCCAAATCTGATAATAATGAAAAACTTTGAAATATTGCAAGAAACACCAAAATGTGACATCAGAGACATGAAGTGAGCAAATGCTGTTGGAATGATGGTGCCAGTAGACTTGCTTGATGCAGGGTTGCCACAAACCTTCAGTCTGTAAAACAACAACAACACCACCACCACCACCACAGTATCTGCAAAGCACAATAAAATGAAGAATGACCTGTACAAGAAGCTAAACGAATTCCAAGTAAGATGAACTCCAAAAGATCACAAGACATGCAGTCAAACTTTCAAAAGTCAGAGGGTAGACAGCAGAAGCAAGAAGAACTACAATTCTGCTGCCTGTGGAAGGAAAACCACATTCACAGAAAGGTAGACAAAATGAAAAGGCAGAGAGAGGGCTATGTACCAGATGAAGGAACAAGATAAAACCCCAGAAAAACAACTAAATGAAGAGATAGGCAACCTACCGGAAAAAGAATTCAGAATAATGATAGTGAAGATGATCCAGGACCTCGGAAAAAGAATGGAGGCAAAGATCGAGAAGATGCAGGAAATGTTTACAAAGACCTAGAAGAATTAAAGAACAAAGAAACAGAGATGAACAATACAATAGCTGAAATGCAAAATGCACTAGAAGGAGAATCATTAGCAGAATGACTAAGGCAGAGGAGCGGATAAGTGACCTGGAAGACAGAACGGTGGAATTCACTGCCGTGGAACAGAATAAAGAAAAAGAATGGAAAGAAATGAAGACAGCCTAAGAGACCCTTGGGACAACATTAAGTGCAACAATGTTCGCATTTATAAGGGTCCCAGAAGGAGAAGAGAGGGAGAAAGGACCTGAGAAGATATTTGAGGAGATTATAGTCAAAAACTTCCCTAACATGGGAAAGGAAACAGCTACCCAAGTCCAGGAAGCGCAGAGTCCCAGGCAGGATAAACCCAAGGAGAAGCACGCTGAGACACATAGTAATCAAATTGACAAAAATTAAAGACAAAAAGTATTGGAAGTCACAAGGGAAGACCCGACAAATAACATAAGGGAACTCCCATAAGGTTAACAGCTGATTTCTCAGCAGAAATTCTACAAGCCAGAGGGGAGTGGCACGATATATTTAAAGTGATGAAAGGGAAGAACCTACAACCAAGATTACTCTACCTGGCAGGGATCTCATTCAGATTCGATGGAGAAATCAAAAGCGTTACAGACAAGCAAAAGCTGAGAGAATTCAGCACCACCAGACCAGCTCTACAACAAATGCTAAAGGAACTTCTCTAAGTGGGAAATACAAGAGAAGAAAAGGACCTACGAAAACAAACCCATAACAATGAAGAAAATGGTAATAGAAACATACATATCAATCATTACCTTAAACGTGAATGGATTAAATGCTCCAACCGAAAGACAGAGGCTTGCCGAATGGATACAAAAACAAGACCCATATATGTGTTGTCTGCCAGAGACCCACTTCAGACCTAGGGACACATGCAGACTGAAAGTGAAGGGATGGAAAAAGATATTCCATGCAGACGGGAATCAAAAGAAAGCTGTTGTAGCAGCACTCATATCAGGAAAACTAGACTTTAAAATAAAGAATGTTACAAGAGACAAGGAAGGGCACTACATGATGATCAAGGGATCAATCCAAGAAGAAGATATAACAATTATAAAGATATATGCACCCAACACAGGAGCACCTCAATACATAAGGCAACTGCTAACAGCTATAAAAGAGGAAATCGACAGTAACACAATAATAGTGGGGGACTTTAACACCTCACTTACACCAATGGACAGATCATCCAGACAGAAAATGAATAAACACAAGCTTTAAATGACCAATAAACCAGATAGGTTTAATTGATATTTATAGGACATTCCATCCAAAAACAGCAGATTACACTTTCTTCTCATGTGTACATGGAACATTCTCCAGGATAGATCACATCTTGGGTCACAAATCAAGCCTCAGTAAATTTAAGAAAATTGAAATCATATCAAGCATCTTTTCCGACCACAACCCTATGAGATTAGAAATCAATTACAGGGGGCTTCCCTGGTGGTGCAGTAGTTAAGAATCCGCCTGCCAATGCAAGGGACACCGGTTCGAGCCCTGGTCTGGGAAGATCCCACATGCCACGGAGCAACTAAGCCTGTGCTCCACAACAGCTGAGCTTTTACTCTAGAGCCCGCAAGCCACACCTGCTGAGCCCGCGTGCCACAACTACTGGAACCCATATGCCTTGAGCCTGTGCTCCACAACAAGGGAAGCCACTGCAATGAGAAGCCTGTGCACCACAGCAAAGAGTAGCCCCTGCTCCCCACAACTAGAGAAATCCCACTTGCGGCAACAAAGACCCAACGCCGCCAAAAATAAATTAATTAAAGAAAAAAAAAAAGAAATCAATTACAGGGGGAAAAAAGCCCATAAAAAACCCAAAACACATGGAGGCTAAACAATACATTACTAAATAACCAAGAGATCACTGAAGAAATCAGAGGAAATCAAAAAATACCTAGAGACAAATTACAATGAAAACACGATGATCCAGAACCTATGGGATGCAGCAAAAGCTGTTCTAAGAGGGAAGTTTATAGCAATACAAGCCTACCTCAAGAAACAAGAAAAATCTCAAACAATCTAACCGTACACCTAAAGAAATTAGAGAAAGAAGAACAAACAAAACCCAAAGTTTGTAGACAGAAAGAAATCATAAAGATCAGAGAAGAAATAAATGAAATAGAAACAAGGAAAACAATAGCATAGATCAGTAAAACTAAAAGCTGGTTCTTTGAGAATGAAATTGAAACTGTGATTAAAAATCTTCCAACAAACAAAAGTCCAGGACTGGAAGGTTTCACAGGTGAATTCTATCAAACATTTAGCGAAGAGCTAACACCCATCCTTCTCAAACTCTTCCAAAAAATTGCAGAGGAAGGAACACTCCCAAACTCATTCGATGAGGCCACCATCACCCTGATACCAAAACCGTGCAAAGATACTACCAAAAAAGAAAATTACAGACCAATATCACTGATGAATATAGATGCAGAAATCCTCAACAAAATACTAGCAAACAGAATCCAACAACACATTAAAAGGGACATACACTGTGATCAAGTGGGGTTTATCCCAGGGGTGCAAGGATTCTTCAGTATACACAAACCAACCAGTGTGATACACCATATTAACAAATTGAAGAATAAAAACCATGTGATCATCTCAATAGATGCAGAGAAAGCTTTTGACAAAATTCAACACCCATTTATGATAAAAACTCTCCAGAAAGTGGGCATAGAGGGGACGTACCTCAACATAATAGAGGCCATATACGACAAACCCACAGCAAACACCATTCTCAGTGGTGAAAAACTGAAAGCATTTCCTCTTAAGTTCAGGAACAAGACCAGGATGTCCACTCTCGCCACTATTATTCAACATAGTTTTGGAAGTCCTAGCCACAGCAATCAGAGAAGAAAAATACAAATTGGAAAAGAAGAAGTAAAACTGTCACTGTTTGCAGATGACGTGATAACTATACATAGAGAATCCTAAAAATGCCACCAGAAAACTATTAGAGCCAATCAGTGAGTCTGGTAAAGTTGCCTTATACAAAATTAATGCACAGAAATATCTTGCATTCCTATATACTAACAATGAAAGATCAGAAAGAGAAATTAAGGAAACAATCCCATTCACCATTGCAACAAACAGAATAAAATACCTAGGAATAAACCTACCTAAGGAGACAAAAGACCTGTATGCAGAAAACTATAAGGCACTGATGAAAGAAATCAAAGATGACACAAACAGATGGAGAGATATACCATGTTCTTGGATTGAAAGAATCAGTATTGTGGAAATGAGTATACTACCCAAAGCAGCCTACAGATTCAGTGCAATCCCTATCAAATTACCAGTGGCATTTTTTGCAGAACTAGAACAAAAAGTCTTAAAATTTGTATGGAGACACAAGAGACCCCGAATAGCCAAAGCAGTCTTGAGGGAAAAAAATGGAGCTGGAGGAATCAGACTCCCTGACTTCAGACTATACTACAAAGCTACAGTAATCAAGACAATATGGTACTGGCACAAAAACAAATATAGATCAATGGAACAGGATAGAAAGCCCAGAAATAAACCCACGCACCTATGGTCAACTTATCTATGACAAAGGAGGCAAGGCTATACAGTGGAGAAAAGACAGTCTCTTCAGTAAGTGGTGCTGGGAAAACTGGATGGCTACATGTAAAAGAATGAAATTAGAACACTCCCTAACACCATACCCAAAAATAAACTCAAAATGGATTAGAGACCTAAGTGTAAGATTGGACACTATAAAACTCTTAGAGGAAAACATAGGAAGAACACTCTTTGACATGAATCACAGCAAGATCTTTTTTGATCCACCTCCTAGAGTACTGGAAATAAAAACAAAAATAAACAAGTGGGACCTAATGAAACTTAAAAGCTTTGGCAAAGCAAAGGAAACTACAATCAAGACAAAAAGGCAACCCTCAGAATGGGAGAAAATATTTGCAGACGAATCAACGGACAAAAGATTAATCTCCAAAATATATAAACAGCTCATGCAGCTCAATATTAAAAAAAACAAAAAACCCCAATCCAAAAGTGGGCAGAAGACCTAAATAGACATTTCTTCCAAGAAGACATAGAGATGGCCAAGAAGCACATGAAAAGCTGCTCAACATCACTAATCATTAGAGAAATGCAAATCAAAGCTACAATGAGGTATCACCTCACACCAGTTAGAATGGGCGTCATCAGAAAATCTACAAACAGCAAATGCTGGAGAGGGTGTGGAGAAAAGAGAACCCTCTTGCACTGTTGGTGAGAATGTAAATTGATACAGCCACTATGGAGAACAGTATGGAGGTGACCTTAAAAAACTAAAAATAGGATTACCGTATGACCCAGCAATCCCACTACTGGGCATATACCCAGAGAAAACCAGAATTCGAAAAGACACATGCACCCCAGTATTCACTGCAGCACTATTTACAATAGCCAGGTCATGGAAGCAAGCTAAATGCCCATCGACAGATGAATGGATAAAGAAGATGTAGTACATATGTACAATGGCATATTACTTAGCCGTAAAAAGGAACGAAATTGGATCATTTGTAGAGATGTGGATGGATCTAGAGACTGTCATACAGAGTGAAGTAAGTCAGAAAGAGAAGAACAAATATCGTATATTAACGCATATTCATGGAACCTAGAAAAATGGTACAGATGAACCGGTTTGCAGGGCAGAAATAGAGACACAGATGTAGAGAACAAATGTACGGACACCAACGGGGGAAAGTGGCCGGGGTGGGGGGGTTGGTGGTGGTGGGATGAATTGGGAGATTGGGATTGACATATATACACTAATATGTAAAAAATAGGTAACTAATAAGAACCTACTGTATAAAAATATAGAATTCAAAAGACAATTAAAAAAAAACTTTCAAAAGACAAAGAGAGCAAATCTTGAAAACAGCAAGAGAGAAGTGAATCCTCAGTAAGAATATCTGCAGAATTCTCCTCAGATATTTTGGAGGCCAGAAGACAAGGGGGTTGGTATATTAAAAATCTAAAACATGCAGGGGACACGGGTTCGTGCCCCGGTCCGGGAAGATCCCACATGCTGTGGGACGGCTGGGACCGTGAGCCATGGCCACTGAGCCCGCGCATCCGGAGTCTGTGCTCCGCAACGGGAGAGGCCACAACAGTGAGAGCCCCGCGTACTGCAAAAAAAAAAAAAAAAAAAAAAGAAAAATCTAAAACAAAAAGTCAACCGAGAATCCTCTATCCAGCAAATCTGTCCTTCACTATGAGGGAAAAATCAAGACATTACCAGATAAAAGCTGAGGGGTTTGTTATCATTAGACCTGTCCTGCAAGAAATGCTCAGGGGAGTCCTATAGGATGACATGAAAGGACACTGGACAGTACCTCAAAGCCCTATGGAGAAATAGAGATCTCAATAAAGATAAATACATGGGCAATTATAAAAACTAGAATTACTGTAACAATGGTTTGTAACCATACTTTTTGTTTTCTATAAGCAAGAAACATACCTTTGAAGAAAAAAATATTAATGTGAAAGCTTGTGTTACTGTAACTTTGGTTTGTAACTCCAAATTGTGTTTTCTACACAGTTTAGGAATACCTTTAGAGGAACTATTAGTTTATGTTTTGTGGTATATGACGTACAAAGATGTAACCACCAAAAGGGTGGGACAGAGCTGTAAAGGAGGAGGGGTTTTGTTATTGAAGTTAAGCTGCTATAAATTCAAATTAGAATGTTGTAACTTTAGGATGTTAAATGGAATCCTTATGGCAACCACAAGGAAGATGGCTACAGAATATACAGGAGAGGAAATTAAGAAGGAGTTTAAACGACTCGCTGCAAAAAAAAAAAAAAAAAAGAAAAAGAAAAAAAGAAAGGGAGACAGGAATGCAAGAAATGAGGAACCAGAAAGCCATAGGGCATACAGAAACATAGGCTTTAAGTCAAAAACGTTTACAAGAGACAAAGAAGGACATTATACACTAACCAAAGGCTTCCGTATAATAAAGTACAGCAAGAAGATATAACAATGATAAACACTTACGTAACTAATGACCAACCATCGAAATAGATGAAACAGAAACTGAGAGAATTGAAGGGAGAAATAGCTCTACAATAATAGTTCTACCCCACCCACAATAAATCAACTAGATCTAACAGACATTTACAGAGCACTCCACGCAACAGCAGCAGCATACGCAGTCTTCTCAAGTGCACTTGGGACATTTTCCAGGATAGACCATAGGTTAGACCGCAGCTTAAATCTCAGTAGATCTTAACATATAGATATCATACAAAGTATCTTCTCTGACCACAAGATGACGTTCGAAACCAATAACATAAAACTGGAAAAGTTACAAAATTGTGGAAATTAAACAACACTTTTTATTTTTTTTTGAGTATAGTTGATATACAACGTTGTGTCAGTGTCAGGTGTACAGCCCAGTGATTCAATTATACATGGACATATATTATTCATTCTTTTTCAGATTTTCTCATATAGGTTATCACAGGATAATGAGTAGAGTTCCCTGTGCTATGCAGTGGTTCTTGTTGGTTACTTATATACAGTAGTGTGTGAGTGTTCATCCCAAGCTCCTGATTTATCCCTCGCCTCACGTTTCCCCTTTGGTAACCATAAGTTTGTTTCTGTTTCGTAGATACGTTCATTTGTGTCGTATTTTAGATTCCACATATAAGTGATATCATATGGTATTTGTCTTTCTCTTTCTGACTTACTTTGCATAGTATGATAATCTCTAGGTCCATCCATGTTGCTGCACATGGCATTATTTCATTATTTTTTATGGCTGAGAAATATTCCATTGTGTATATATACCACATCTTCTTTATCCATTCCTCTGTCGATGGACATTTAGGTTGTTTCCATGTCCTGGCTATTGTAAATAGTGCTGCAGTGAATACATGCACCCCAGATACATACTGGGGTGCATGTATCTTTTCAGATTATGGTTTTCTCAGGATATATGCCTAGGAGTGGGATTGCAGGATTATATGGTGATTCCATTTTAGTTTTTTAAGGAACCTCCAACTGTTCTCCACAGTGGCTGCACCAATTTACATTCCCACCAGGAGTGTAGGAGGGTTCCCTTTTCTCCACACCCTCTCCAGCATTTATTGTTTGTAGACCTTTTGATGATGGCCATTCTGACCGGTGTGGTGGTACCTCATTGCAGTTTTGTTTTGCATTTTTCGGATGATTACTGATGTTGAGCATCTTTTCATGTGGTTTTTGGCCATCTGTATGTCTTCTTTGGAGAAATGTCTGTTTAGATCTTCTGCCCATTTTTTGATTGGGTTGTTTGTTTTTTTGACATAGAGCTACATGAGCTGTTTGTATATGTCGGAGATTAATCTCCTGTTGGTCACTTTGTAAACAATACACTTATTTTTTATTTTTTTAAATTTATTTTATTTATTTATTATCTTTGGCTGCGTTGGGTCTTCGTTGCTGTGCGCAGGCTTTCTCTAGTTGCGGCGAGCGGGGGCTTCGCGTTGTGGTAGCTTCTCTTGTTGCTTAGCACGGGGCTTTAGGCACACAGGCTTCAGTAGTTGCAGCATGTGGGCTCAGTAGTTGTGACTCGCGGGCTCTAGAGCGCAGGCTCTGTAGCCGTGGCTCATGGGCTTAGTTGCTCCGTGGCATGTGGGATCTTCCCGGACCAGGGCTCAAACCCGTGTCCCCTGCATTGGCAGGCGTGTTCTTAACCACTGCACCACCAGGGAAGTCCAAAAATACACTTTTAAACAACCAATGGATCAAGAAGAAATTACAAGGGAAATTAGGACAAATGAAAATAAAAACACAGCATAACAAAATTTATGGGATGCAGTGAAAGCAGTGCTGAGGGGGAAATTTACAGCTACAAATGCTTAAATTAAAAAATAAGAAAGATCTGAGATCAATAACCTAACTTTACAACTTAAGGAACTAGAAAACAACAAACTAAACCCAAAGCTAGCAGAAGGAAGGAAATGATAAAGATTAGAATAGATTGGAAAGCTTAGTATTTTTTGTTGAAGAAAACCTCCTGTGTCTTTGCATGTCTAGTAAGCTTTGGTTGACAGCTGGACATTTTTGATAATAGAGTGTAGCAACTCTGGGCTTGAAAAATATTCTGAGGTGGTTGTCCTTTGGAAACTTACCTGGACTTAAAACTTCAGCATGTCTTCCCCTGCACTATGCAGCCACTGGTGTGTCTGTTCGTTTTTTTAAAATTATTTTTATTTATTCTTAGGAGTCCCCCCTGAGTCTTTCTAATGTGGTAGTCAGCAGTGATTTTGGTTTAACCCAAATACTTTGAGCCTGTAGGTCTCATACCCTCTGCTGATCAATCTGGGTTGGGGAATGCTTTCAAGCCCCCCCTTGGCTTTCACTTTTCCACATGCTCTCCTGGGTCTCTCCCACTCATACATTGCTCCCCAGTTAGCCAGGGATGTGTGGAGAACATAACTCAGCCCTTTTATGGTTTTCTCACTTCCAGGATGTCTGTCACATTTTTGACTGATCTGCTGCTTGCCCTAACTTGGACTGCAAGCTTGGGCTGGTAAGGCTGCATGTTTTGATCATTTATTCACAACTGAATCCACCATTTTTGGCCAGCAAAACTGTAGGTTTTTGCAGCCAATCCCACATTGGTAAGACTACTGCTTTTTCCAACCAGGGTTGAGGGGTGGGTTTTGAAGGGATGGGAGCCTCAGTCCACAAGGCCACAGATTTCCGCTGCTCTTATCCTAAGCACCACCGGGTTTTAAAAGCTAACACTTCTCATTTTGTTGTCTGCCTTTGGGGTATTTCCAGTGCCCTGAAGTTGTTGCTCTTGACTGTTTTCCCCAGTTTTATGGGGTTTTTTTTGGTTTTTGTTTTTTGCTGCACCGCGAGGCTTGTGGGATTTTAGTTCCCTGACCAGGGATCGAACCCGGGCCCTCAGCACTGAGCGCTCGGAGTCCTAACCACTGGACTGCCAGGGAATTCCCAATTTATGTTTGTTCTTTGCAAGGAGGAATTGAGTTGAGCATCTTTTTATACCGCCATAACAGGAAGTCTTTCTTCTCATTCTTTATTATCATTTCAAATGAAGCAAGTGAGGCTCAAAGAGTTGAAGCCACTTGCCTGAGGTCCTGCAGTTAGGAAGCAGGGGAGCCAGAATTAAACCCAGGAACTCTATTTAAAAAGTTTTATTGAAGTATAATTGACATATAAGGAATTATACTTATTTACGCCACATAATTTGACAAGTTTCACATATGAATATGCCCGTGAAACCATCACTACCACCAAGATAATAAACGTATCTATCACATGTCTCTTTCTAATCCCTCCTGCCCTTCCCTCACCTCTAGGCAACCAGAGATCTGCTTTCTGTCACTATAGTTTGCATTTCCTAGAATTTTATATAAATGGAATCATAAGTCTGTACTCTTTTTCTCTGGCTTTTTTCACTCAGCATAATTGAAATCCATCCATGTTGTAGTATATATCAATAATTTATTTCTTTTTATTGCTAAATATTATTCTGTTGCATTAATATGCAAAAGTTTATCTGTTGACGGACATTTATGTTGTTTCTAGATTTTAGTTATTACAAATAAACCTGCTCTGAACATTTGCGTGCAAGTCTTTGTGTGGGATGTGCTTTCATTTCTCTTTGGTCATACCTAGGAGTGGGACAGCTGGACCATATGGAAGGTGTGTGTTTAACATTTTAAATAAACTTTTAATTCAGAATAATTTTAGATTTACCAAAAAGTTTCAGGGCTTCCCTGGTGGCGCAGTGGTTGAGAGTCCGCCTGCCGATGCAGGGGACACGGGTTCATAACCCCGGTCCGGGAAGATCCCACATGCTGCGGAGCGGCTGGGCCCGTGAGCCATGGCCGCTGAGCCTGCGCGTCCGGAGCCTGTGCTTCGCAACGGGAGAGGCCACACCAGTGAGAGGCCTGCGTACCGCAGGAAAAAAAAAAAAAGTTTCAAAGATAGCACAGAGAGTTCCATACACCCCTCACCCGGTTTCCCTCATCCGTTAGCATCTTCCATTACTGTAATTCATTTGCCAACGTGAAGAAACTGATACATTACTATTACATAATATTACTATTACATAATATTGGTACATTACTATTAATTAAACTCCAGACTTTATTTGGATTTCACCAGTTTTGTCACTAATGTCACCTTTCTGTCCCAGGACCCCACGCATGTAGGCGTCAGGTCTCCCCAGTCTGCTCTGGTCTGTGACAGTGTCCCAGCTGGTCCTTTCTTTTGTGACCTTGGCAGACGTGAACAGTACTGGCCAGGTGTCCTGTGGAAAGTGACAGCATGTCCTCCAACCTCGGCTTCTGATGGGTTTTTAACCTCAGGACTGAACTGGGGCTACGGGCTTCGGGCACGGAGATCACAAAGCGAAGGGCCTCTCATCACACCCTCTCAGCGCGGGTGATGTCAGCGTCACCTGCTCAGGGCGGTGTTGGCCAACTCTCTGCGGGCAGAGTTTTCTTTCCTCTTTCTCGGTGGCCGTCGCTCAGCTGGGCTCACCCTCAAGGGGGCAGATTTCGTTGCAGCTCCTTTGGGAGGGAGCCTCTGCATTTAAATATTACTTGGAATTCTTCTGTACATCAGATTGTATCTTCTCTCGTTTCTTTCGTTTTTTTTTTTTTTGAAACTTGAAAAAAATCTAAATACATTTATTGATACCAATAAAAGTTCATTTTAAAGGGAAAATTAAAAGAAAAAACAGTAAAATATAACATTAAAAACATGATAAAGATGAAACTCTAGAAAGTGAGTTAGTTGATTGTTATGATCTGGCTCTATCAATTTTATCTTGGGACTTGGTTTTCTCTTTTTTGTTTTTGTGATACGTGGGCCTCTCACGGTTGTGGCCTCTCCCGTTGCGGAGCACAGTCTCCGGACGCGCAGGCTCAGCGGCCACGGCTCACGGGCCCAGCCGCTCCGTGGCATGTGGGATCTTCCCGGACCGGGGCACGAACCCGCGTCCCCTGCATCGGCAGGTGGACTCTCAACCACTGCGCCACCAGGGAAGCCCTGGTTTTCTTTTTTTTTTTTTTTTTTTTTTTT
>RJWK010020017.1:0-31846 GCA_004363435.1 Platanista minor
GGGGGGCGGTGGCGGATTCCTAAGTGGGGACCAGAAAAGGGGAGGGGAGCGGAGAGGGAGGAGCCGGATGGCGCAGAGGGGTCGGGTTGGAGGAACGGCCTAGCGGAGGGAAGAACTTTGGGGAAGAGGAGGGGTCCAAGTGAATGCCTGCCCTCTGTTGCTTGCGTGTTCCGGAGGGGCCGGGGCGCTCGAGACGCCGGAGTGCGGGCCGGAGGGGGCCCAGAGGGCGCTTGAGCGGGGACGGTGCTGCCACCGGCTGCTCGTCCTTGAGAATGTGGTTCGCCGACTCGGGTGACCCCTCGGCCCAACTGGGGCCCGGGGGTGACAGAGACCTGGGGAGAAGGGCGGTGGAGGCGTGGACAGGTTCCGGGGGTCGAGAACGCGAAGGACGAAGGAGGCCGAGGGGCGGTACCCAGTGCTGGAAGAGCCTGGACGCCGGGCGGCCCGGGTCCGAGGAGCGCGAGAAGTTCCCGGGCTGCTCACCCCTCGCCCGGGTCGGACCTTGGATGTCCTTTGCTCCTGTGGGCGGCCTCGCGGCTAGCCCCACACCCCTCTCCGGCCTTGCTCTCCCCTGGGGAAGCCGCCTGAGTTCTGGGGCCAGCCGGGGAGCTACACCTGGCGCACGGGCTGTGACTGCGGCTCCGGCTGCGGGCCTGGAGCGGAGAGGAGCGCCGCCCCAGGCGGCGGGGAGGCGGGCGAGGCCACCTGTCAGCGCGTCTGAGTCGCCGGGCTGGGCAGCCTTTATCTGGCCCTGCAGAGTGCACGAGGCCGAGGCCGGGCAGGGGGCTTCAGAGCTCCTCGCCGCGCACAAGAGGATGGGGGTGGAGGTGCAGCGCCGAGGCCAAGCAGTTCAGGGAGGGCTGGGAAAGTGCCCTCGGGTAGTCTCGAAAGTAGAGGATTGGTTAAAAATACCCTAAAACCTAACAATCGCTGTGCCTTCTAATAGTAATCGAATATTCACAGGAGGACTTGATGACCAAATCCAGGCTGTCTCTGTGTTTTCAGTGAAAACAGTGAGCCCTGGAACATTTCTCCAGCAACTTGAGGCTTTCTTGTAAGAGTACTTCTGATAAATTAGTGAAGCCTAGGCTTCAAATCCTGCCTCCCCTACTCTGGCTAATGCAGTATTTCTGAAGATAAAGTATCTGAGATATTATTCCACTGATTTACCACTTCTTTAACTCCAGCATATGTTCCTGGATTTTCAATGATTTCTTCCTTCCGTCCTCAAACCTAGTTTCTGCACCGCTTAGTTCGTGTGAGACATGTGACAGCACCTAACCATCTGTTGGGGTGTTGAAAGGTCTTGTGGAGCTGCAAAACTATAAGTGTTACCATTAAAATAGGGTGTGTGGATAATTTCCTTAAGCTCATCATTAACCAGCCAGGAAAGGTATCTGCCTAATTTAATGAATATTTTGCCCTAAAAACAATTCTAGAGTCAGTGTTTTGTTTTATTATTACAGAGGCAGGAAATCTTGAAATATTTTCTCCAAAACATTATTATCATTAGCTAGTACTTAGTAATAACTTCTATCAAGAAGTGGGGAGGGCTTCCCTAGTGGCGCAGTGGTTGAGAGTCAGCCTGCCGATACAGGGGACACGGGTTCGTGCCCCGGTCCGGGAAGATCCCATATGCCGCGGGGCGGCTGGGCCTGTGAACCGTGGCCGCTGAGCCTGCGCGTCCGGAGCCTGTGCTCCGCAACGGGAGAGGCCCGCGAACCGCAAAAAAAAAAAAAAAAAAAGAAATGGGGAGAAGGTTTAGAGCATGGTCTATCTCAATATATACCTTGCTATCAACTGCAGCCAAAGCAGAAGTTCCCCACCTGAGGATTTTGGAAGCCTCCAAGAGTGATTTTTTAAAAGAAAGTGAAAATAAATCAGTTTCATTAACTTATTTATTGTCACCTGCAGTTTACTAAGCGGATAGTAAAACTAAGAAACAAAAACAACAAAACCTTGAGGCAAATTGAATTCTGCTTAAACTGAAGAAAGAAAATACTGCCACCTACTGGAAAAGTGTAGTTCTTACAGCAGCCTGTGACCTAAGAAAAGATCTTGATTTAGTTAATTTTTGAGCTATTTTTACACTGTTTTCTTTTTACCTTTGATCAATCAGAAATTGTTATGAGAAGTGACGTAGATAGAAATTTAGTTTTATTTTTCCACAATTTTTGAGCTATTTTTTAAAAAAATACAAAGAGGAGCATGACTCATGAGTTGCCAGCCTGCCTTGTTTTTGTGGGTTTACAATACTTGTGATTACCCTCACCTCTGGGCCTTTTCCCTGACTGGAAAGGGAGTGGAGATAAAACCCAGTGATGCTGCTTCACTATTCCTCACAGAGTGAAGTCAGGACTGAAGGAAGGAAAGTAATACTATCAACTAAATATATATTTTTGTCTAAATATGGTCTTTCCTATTCAAAACTTTACCCAGTTTTTATGGATAATTAAGAAGTGGCTTTGGGATTGACATGTACACACTGCTATATTTTAAATGGATAACCAATAAATTTTTTTTGTAAAAAAAAGTGGCTAACAAGTACTAAATATCCACATGACTTGGAGTTTTAGAGCAAATTCTAACTTCCAAAGAACAGTTGATTAGGCAGTAATCTGGGGGGAATGGGATTTAGGTGAGCTAGAAACATGGCTGGCAGGCAGGGAAACCATTTCTTGGTTAATGGAGACAAGCCCAGGTGCTTCTCCATACTCTGTACACAGGAAAGGTGCAGAACCGCTGATGAGCATGGAGGCAAGAGTAAGCTACTCAGGCCAAGATGTAGAGAAGGAATTGACTATGAAAAGATCAGAGTTGGGGGCTTCCCTGGTGGTGCAGTGGTTAAGAATCTGCCTGCCAATGCAGGGGACACGGGTTCAAGCCCTGGTCCGGGAAGATCCTATATGCCGCGGAGCAACTAAGCCCGTGCGCCACAACTACTGAGCCTGCGCTCTAGAGCCCACGAGCCACAACTACTGAGCCTGCGAGCCACAATTACTAAAGCCCACGCGCCTAGAGCCCATGCTCTGCAACAAGAGAAGCCACCACAATGAGAAGCCTGCGCACTGCAACGAAGAGTAGCCCCCGCTCACCGCGACTAGAGAAAGCCCACGTGCAGCAATGGAGCCCCAACGCAGCTATTAATTAATTAATTTTTTGAAAAAAATGAAAGATTAGACTTGGGTGACTGAACGGAAGTGCCCAGGAGTGAGGAAATTTGAAGACTGATTGAAAGTGAGCCAAACTGGCATCTGCATCAGATAGAACTCTATCTGTGTAATATTTGCCACTGGGATCTAGTGTGCTTCCTGAAGAGCAGGCACAGCTACAGTAAAGTAGTTTCTGTGTTAAGAATATTATTTAAAAATAATTGTAATGCCTGCCCTCATAAGGTCTGAAAATAACTGACACATTACTTGACACATAGGAGGTACCTGATAAGTATTAGTTTTCCCTCTTTGTAGGTACAAATTAGAGTATGTTAATTTGCCTAATTTACATCTTGGGTCTGCCTCACATAGAAGCATGCTTTTTCATTCTTCAAAGACATGCCCTCTCAAAAGCCATGTAATAAGGCCGAGGACAGGATTGCCAGGGCTTGAATCAGGATTCAAGGGGATGAAGAGAGAGATGTGGAGGAAGAAACTGCAGAACTGGTGACAGATGGAATGTGGGAAGGCTAAATCAGGAGTCAGGTCGGCTAAGATAGCAACAGTGAAAGGCAAGCTGGGTGAGGCCCAGGAGCCGTGGCTTAGGGAGACTAAACTTGAGTTCAGATCTCATTAGAGGAAGTTCAGAAATATCTCAGGGTTGGGAGGGGCACACATTCAGATAGGAAGCTGGTGTTCTGTTAGCCCAGGGCAGAGTGCTAATGGCCAGCACCAATTTCCTATACCCCTAGCACGTTTTTATACTGACGGGATCGTGACTGATAACTGGCCCAGGGTAAACCTGGCTGGGCAAGCCTCAGGTAAAGCACTGGGACTCTTGAGGAATCAGCTTTCACTTTTCACTGACGTTCTTACCACTCTAAGGATAGTTTTCAAATTTTCTTCAGTTCCTTAATTTAGAGAATTTTTCCAGAAAAAAAAGACTTTTTTTTTTTTTTTTTGCGGTACGCGGGCCTCTCATTGCTGTGGCCTCTCCCGTTGCCGAGCACAGGCTCCAGACGCGCAGGCTCAGCGGCCACGGCTCACGGGCCCAGCCGCTCAGCGGCATGTGGGATCTTCCCGGACCGGGGCACGAACCAGTGTCCCCTGCATCGGCAGGCGGACTCTCAACCACTGCGCCACCAGGGAAGCCCCAGAAAAAAAAAGACTTCTTAAACCCAGTTTTAGGTAAATAGAATGCCACTACCCAAAGGCCATAACAGGTGTGATTAGTTACTCTTCAGGAGTCACACAAGAATATGAATTGGATGGACATGTTGAATCCATAAGGAAAAGGTCTTTTTTTTTAATTTTAGTAAAATATGTATAACATAAAGTTTACCCTTTTAACCACTCTTAAGTATAAAATTCAGTTGCATTAAGTACATTCACATTGTTTGTGCAACCATCACTAACTATCCATTTCCAGATCTTTTCCATCTTCCCAAACTGAACTTCTGGGCTTGTTAAACAATAAATCCCCATTCTTCCCTCCCCTCAGTCTCTGCTAACCACTATTCTACTTTTTGTCTCTATGAATTTGTCTGTTCTAGGTACCTCATATAAGTGGACTCATACAGTATTTATTGTCCTTTTGCATCTGGCTTCTTTCACTTAGCATAAAGTTTTCAAGGTTCATCCATATTACAGCATGTATCGGAATTTTATTCCTTTTTAAGGCTGATTAATATTACATGAAGAAAACTTTTGAGACAGCTTTCTCTAGAATGGAGTTGGATAAGAAAGGTGAACTCTAGTTTTTAGAACATTTAGTCAGGTACACTGTCTTTTTGACTGATTTCTAAAGAGTATAATCCAAACCAATTAACTGGTACTTAAATAAAATATAAATTCAAGCAATTGAACCACAATTTCAAACACAAATGCAGATGGGTTCACACTTTTTAAAAATAAACAAATGTGTGAAATATTAAATTATAGTTTTTTACAGTAAAACATCTTATCAGGAGTCATAGATAAATTTTCAAATAAATACAGTCAACAGGTTAAATGTAAGTGCTGCAAAACTACTCCTATTTATAGGATTTGTATAGGTCAGGATTACAAAAGTAGGAGCTTAGACCTTTCAGAGGGATAAGTTGTCCCAGATTGGCATGAGAGAAAGAAAGTAAAAATTACTCATTGTAGAAATCATCAAATCCTAATTCTGATCTTTGTTGTTGATTAAAGAATTGCCAGTATCTTTTCCAACTGAAAGTGCAATTGAAATGTGTTCACAGTTTTAAATAGCTGAAATTTTTAAATGTACAAGTCTAAAGTCATATTTCTATAATCTAAACAAAGATCAGACTCCCCTTCTCCAATATACTTTAAGGCAACCTCTGTAATGAGAATATTCCAAGACTGCTGGCACCAACAACTTTCTCTTTACCAGGTACTATTGTTGCATAGGATACATTAAATATTGATTAATCCCACATTTTTCCACATCCTTGGAATATCCCCATTCATAAAGTTTATGAGAAACTGCCTGGTTATACATTTAAATTTTATTGCAAGATTTCTCAGAGCCTTCATTATGCTGACGTTCATTGTGTTCTTCTGGAGAGTACAGTATATGGCAGGTCCTAAAGTTACTTGAGCCCAGAACACATTCTTCCTAGGTCTTGTAGTATAGTGTTTCCTGGGATATGTTTTGGGAAATGCTGGGTCTGATGATGGGTTCAAGAAAAGCAATAAAAATGATGAAAGAATTTAAAATTGTACCCACAGTTCAATGTTGAAAAACCATGTGCTTTTCATACAATGTAGGAAGGTGACTAGTGAAGAGCACAAGCTTCAGGCAAAACAAAACAAAGCAGAACTGGATTCAAATCCTAACTCTACCACATAGTAGATGTGTGATATGGGCTATTTAACCTCAATTGGTCTCAGTTTTCTGTCTACCATAGTAAATTGAGCCAGGTATATAGGAGGTAAGATCTAATTACTATCAATTAGAGTAGCCAGGAGAGAGACAACACCAATTATTTTATCAGAGATCATGAATATAAAGAGTTGGTAACTGAAGAGTCAAAAGGAAAACATGAGGGTATCTCACAGGTAGCAACTGCAGGAAGCAGCTACCATCCACAGGGAAACAAAATGAAGAAGTTGGAATTATAAAAACTTAGAAGTTTGGAGGACGGGCCCTCAGAGTTGGAACGCTCAGCCCTCTGAGGAGGGGGCGTTGCTAGGCTGGGGCTGGCGTCCTGAGGTGGGGGTGAGGAGGCAGGTTTGGCAAATGCTGGGCGAACTGCAATCTGGATTCAACTACTGCTCCTGGAATCAACCACCATTGCCAAGGGAAAGAAGCGAGGCTCTGGTGATGCTCACAGGAACAGGAAGCCAACATGAAGCCCACAGGAAACAGACAGGAAGGAGCAAATCCCTCCTTCCTCCTGTCTTCCAGTTTCCCTCTATTGCTCCAGTTTGCAAAGCCTCGTAGGGAGCCCACTGGCAAAGCATAAATGTGATTTGCGGAGTGTTACCCCAGCATCACAAAGCCGGTTGTAGAAGGGTGGGTTTGCAGCTGAGACGCCATAGCTTAACTGTTGGCACAAATACAAAGCGCTCAGAGCAAGGAAAGAATCTGACAGCTATTCCTCCTCCCCCAACCTGACTAACTGACTCAGTCCTATGCCTTGGGCGGATTTGCAGAGTCTCCATAGGACCTAGCTACAGTAAAGAGAGAGGAGAGTAAATGCCTGGAGGTTCGACTAAATAAATAAAACAAATAAGGTAGGCTTAACATCACAGCTCAAACTTCTAACAACTAGAACTGAACTCCTGGTTCTGCCCCCTTCCTCCCTCCCCAAGATGCGTTCCCCCTCAGTCTTTGAAAATTGCAACATGGACAAGGTTACCTCCCTTCTTTGGCTCTCCAAGGTCTTCCCACTGCACAAAAGACTATCCTGACTCCTGCCCATGACAACACTTGCCCTCTCTCCAACCCCATCCACATTGCTCCTTCGCGTTTATTCACTTCAAGTCACGTAGGCTTTTTCTCTCCCTCTACTACCCAAGCTCTTTTTCACTTTGTGCTTTTTGTTCCTTCCATCCAATATGCTATGCCCAGCCTTTTTTTTTTTTTAACATCTTTATTGGAGTATAATTGCTTTACAATGGTGTCTTAGTTTCTGCTTTATAACAAAGTGAATCAGCTTTACATATACATATATCCCCATATATCCTCCCTCCCTCCCACCCTCCCTATCCCACCCCTCAAGGTGGTCACAAAGCACCCAACTGATCTCCCTGTGCTATGCGGCTGCTTCCCAATAGCTATCTATTTTACATTTGGTAGTGTATATATGTCCATGCCACTCTCTCACTTCCTCCCAGCTTACCCTTCCCCCTCCCTGGGTCCTCAAGTCCATTCTCTACATCTATGTCTTTATTCCTGTCCTGCCCCTAGGTTCTTCAGAACCCTTTTTTTTTTTTTTTAGATTCCACATATATGTGTCAGCATACAGTATTTTTCTCTTTCTGACTTACTTCACTCTGTATGACAGACTCTACCTCCATCCACCTCACTACAAATAACTCAATTTCGTTTCTTTTTATGGCTGAGTAATATTCCATTGTATACATGTGCCACATCTTCTTTATCCATTCATCTGTCGATGGACACTTAGGTTGCTTCCTTGTCCTGGCTATTGTAAATAGAGCTGCAATGAACAACGTGGTACATGACTCTTTTTGAATTATGGTTTTCTCAGGGTATATGCCCAGTAGTGGGATTGCTAGGTCATATGGTAGTTCTATTTTTAGATTTTTAAGGAACCTCCATACTGTTCTCCATAGTGGCTGTATCAATTTACATTCCCACCAACAGTGCAAGGGGGTTCCTTTTTCTCCATACTCTCTCCAAAATTTATGGTTTCTAGATTTTTTTTTTTTTTTTTTTTTTTTTTTTGTGGTACGCGGGCCTCTCACTGCCATGGCCTCTCCTGCCGCGGAGAACAGGCTCCGGACGCGCAGCCTCAGCGGCCATGGCTCGTGGGCCCAGCCACTCCGTGGCACGTGGGATCCTCCCGGACCGGGGCACAAACCCGCGTCCCCTGCATTGGCAGGCGGGCTCCCAACCACTGCGCCACCAGGGAAGCCCGGTTTGTAGATTTTTTGATGATGGCCATTCTGACTGGTGTGAGGTGATACTTCATTGTAGTTTTGATTTGCATTTCTATAATGATTAGTGATGTTGAACACTCTTTCATGTGCTTGTTGGCAATCTGTATATCTTCTCTGGAGAAATCTCTATTTAGGTCTTCTGCCCATTTTTGGATTGGGTTGTTTGTTTTTTTGATATTGAGCTGCATGAGCTGCTTGTAAATTTTGGAGGTTAATCCTTTGTCAGTTGTTTCAATTGTAAATATTTTCTTCCATTCTGAGGTTCTCTTTTCGTCTTGTTTATGTTTTCTTTGCTGTGCAAAAGCTTTGAAGTTTCATTAGGTCCCATTTGTTTATTTTTGTTTTTATTTCCATTTCTCTAGGAGGTGGGTCAAAAAGGATCTTGCTGTGATTTACGTCATAAAGTGTTCCGCCTATGTTTTCCTCTAAGAGTTTTATAGTGTCTGGCCTTACATTTAGGTCTTTAATCCATTTTGAGTTTATTTTTGTATATGGTGTTAGGAAGTGTTCTAGTTTCATTCCTTTACATGTAGCTGTCCAGTTTACCCAGCACCACTTATTGAAGAGACTGTCTTTGCTCCATTGTATATTCTTGCCACCTTTATCAAAAATAAGGTGACCATATGTGTGTGGGTTTATCCCTGGGTTTTCTATCCTTTTCCATTTATCTATATTTCTGTGTTTGTGCCACAGCCATACTGTCTTGATTACTGCAGCTTTGTCATATAGACTGAAGTCAGGGAGCCTGATTCCTCCAGCTCCGTTTTTCTTTCACAATATTGCTTTGGCTCTTTGAGGTCTTTTGTGTTTCCATACAAATTGTGAAATTTTTTATTCTAGTTCTGTGAAAAATTCCATTGGTAGTTTGATACAGATTGCATTGAATCTGTAGATTGCTTTGGGTAGTATAGTCATTTTCACAATGTTGATTCTTCCAATCCAAGAACATGGTATATCTCTCCATATCTTTGTATCATCTTTCATTTCTCTCATCAGTGTCTATAGTTTTCTGCATACAGGTCTTTTGTCTCCTTAGGTAGGTTTATTCCTAGGTATTTATTCTTTTTGTTGCAGTGGTGTTTAAGGAGTGTTTCCTTAATTTCTCTTTCAGATTTTTCATCATTTGTGTATAGGAATGCAAGAGATTTCTGTGCATTAATTTTGTATCCTGCTACTTTACCAAATTCATTGATTAACTCTAGTACTTTTCTGGTAGCATCTTTAGGATTCTCTATGTATAGTATCATGTCATCTGCAAAGAGTGACAGCTTTACTTCTTTTCCAATTATCATTCTTTTTATTTCTTTTTCTTCTCTGATTGCTGTGGCTAAAACTTCCAAAACTATATTGAATAATAGTGGTGAGAGTGGGCAACCTTGTCTTGTTCCTGACCTTAGAGGAAAAGGTTTCTGCTTTTCACCCTTGAGAATGATGTTGGTTGTGGGTTGGTCATATATGGCCTTTATTATGTTGAGGTAAGTTCCCTCTATGCCTACTTTCTGGAGGGTTTTTATCATAAATGGGTGTTGAATTTTGTCAAAAGCTTTTTCTGCATCTGTTGAGATGATCATATGGTTTTTCTCCTTCAATTTGTTAATGTGGTTTATCACATGGATTGATTTGAGTATATTGAAGAATCCTTGCATTCCTGGGATAAACCTCACTTGATCATGGTGTATGATCCTTTTAATGTGCTGTTGGATTCTGTTTGCTACTATTTTGTTGAGGATTTTTGCATCTATGTTCATCAGTGATATTGGCCCGTAGTTTTCTTTCTTTGTGACATCTTTGTCTGGTTTTGGTATCAGGGTGATGGTGGCCTCATAGAATGAGTATGGGAGTGTTCTTCCCTCTGCTATATTTTGGAAGATTTTGAGAAGGATAGGTGTTAGCTCTTCTCTAAATGTTTGATATAATTCGCCTGTGAAGTCATCTGGTCCTGGTCTTTTGTTTGTTGGAAGATTTTTAATCACAGTCTCAATTTCAGTGTGTGTGATTGGTCTGTTTATATTTTCTATTTCTTCCTGGTTCAGTCTCAGAGGGTTGTGCTTTTCTAAGAATTTTTCCATTTCTTCCAGGTTGTCCATTTTATTGGCATATAGTTGCTTGTAGTAATCTCTCATGATCCTTTGTATTTCTGCAGTGTCCGTTGTTACTTCTCCTTTTTCATTTCTAATTCTATTGATTTGAGTCTTCTCCCTTTTTTTCTTGATGAGTCTGGCTAATGGTTTATCAATTTTGTTTATCTTATCAAAGAACAGGCTTTTAGTTTTATTGATATTTGCTATCATTTCCTTCATTTCTTTTTCATTTATTTCTGATCTGATCTTTATGATGTCTTTCCTCCTGCTAACTTTGGGTGATTTTTGTTCTTCTTTCTCTAATTGCTTTAGGTGTAAGGTTAGGTTGTTTATTTGAGATGTTTCTTGTTTCTTGAGGTAGGATTGTATTGCTATAAAGTTCCCTCTTAGAACTGCTTTTGCAGCATCCCATAGGTTTTGGGTCATCGTGTTTGCATTGTCATTTCTTTCTAGGTAATTTTTGATTTCCTCTTTGATTTCTTCAGTGATCTTTTGGTTATTAAGTAGTGTATTGTTTAGGCTCCATGTGTTTGTATTTTTTTACAGATTCTTTCCTGTAATTGATATCTAGTCTCATAGCATTGTGGTTGGAAAAGATACTTGATACGATTTCAATTTTCTTAAATTTACCAAGGCTTGATTTGTGACCCAAGATATGATCTATCCTGGAGAATGTTCCATGAGCACTTGAGAAGAATGTGTATTCTGTTGTTTTTGGATGGAATGTCCTATAAATATCAATGAAGTCCATCTTGTTTAATGTATCATCTAAAGCTTGTGTTTCCTTATTTCTTTTCATTTTGGATGATCTGTCCATTAGTGCATGTGGGGTGTTAAAGTCCTCTATTATGATTGTGTTGCTGTCGATTTCCCCTTTTATGGCTGTTAGCATTTGCCTTATGTATTGAGGTTCTCCTATGTTGGGTGCATAAATATTTACAATTGTTATATCTTCTTGGATTGATCCCTTGATCATGATGTAGTGTCCTTCTTTGTCTCTTGTAATAGTCTTTATTTTAAAGTCTATTTTTTCTGATATGAGAATTGCTACTCCAGCTTTCTTTTGATTTCCATTTGCAAGGAATATCTTTTTCCATCCCCTCACTTTCAGTCTGTATGTGTCCCTAGGTCTGAAGTCGGTCTCTTGTAGACAGCATATATACGGGTCTTGTTTTTGTATCCATTCAGCCAGTCTGTGTCTTTTGGTTGGAGCATTTAATCAATTTACATTGAAGGTAATTATCGATATGTATGTTCCTATTACCATTTTCTTAATTGTTTTGGGTTTGTTATAGTAGATCTTTTCCTTCTCTTTTGCTTCCTGCCTAGAGAAGCTCCTTTAGCATTTGTTGTAAAGCTGGTTTGGTGGTGCTGAACTCTCTTAGCTTTTGCTTGTCTGTAAAGGTTTTAATTCCTCCGTTGAATCTGAATGAGATCCTTGCTGGGTAGAGTAATCTTGATTGTAGGTTTTCCCCTTTCATCACTTTAAATATGTCCTGCCACTCCCTTCTGGCTTGCAGAGTTTCTGCTGAAAGATCAGCTGTTAACCTTATGGGGATTCCCTTGTATGTTATTTGTTGCTTTTCCCTGGCTGCTTTTAGTATTTTTCCTTTGTATTTAATTTTGATAGCTTGATTAATATGTTTCTTGGCATATTTCTCCTTGGATTTATCCTTTATAGGACTCTTTGTGCTTCCTGGACTTGATTGACTATTTCCTTTACCATATTAGGGAAGTTTTCAACTATAATCTCTTCAAATATTTTCTCAGTCCCTTTTTTTTTCTCTTCTTCTGGGACCCCTATAATTCGGATGTTGGTGCACTTAATGTTGTCCCAGAGGTCTCTGAGACTGTCCTCGATTCTTTTCATTCTTTTTTCTTTATTCTGCTCTACAGTAGTTATTTCCAGTATTTTGTCTTCCTGATCACTTATCCATTCTTCTGCCTGAGTTATTCTGCTATTGATTCCTTCTAGAGAATTTTTAATTTCATTTATTGTGTTGTTCATCATTGTTTGTTCGCTCTTTAGTTCTTCTACATCCTTGTTAAACGTTTCTTGTATTTTCTCCATTCTATTTCCAAGATTTTGGATCATCTTTACTATCATTATTCAGAATTCCTTTTCAGGTAGACTGCCTATTTCCTCTTCATTTGGTTGATCTGGTGGGATTTTACATTGCTCCTTCATCTGCTGTGTGTTTCTCTGTCTTCTCATTTTGTTTCACTCACTGTGTTTGGGGTCTCCTTTTCACAGGATGCACGTTCATAGTTCCCATTGTTTTTGGTGTTTGCCCCCAGTGGCTAAGGTTGGTTCAGTGGGTTGTGTACGCTTCCTGGTGGAGGGGACTGGTTCCTGTGTTCTGGTGGATGAGGCTGAATCTTGTCTTTCTGGTGCGCAGGACCATGTCTGGTGGTGTGTTTTGGGGTGTCTGTGACCATAATATGATTTCAGGCAGCCTCTCTGTTAATGGGTGGGGTTGTGTCCCTGTCTTGCTAGTTGTTTGGCATAGGGTGTCCAGCACTGTAGCTTGCTGGTCATTGAGTGGAGCTGGGTCTTAGTGTTGAGATGGAGATCTCTGGGAGAGCTTTTGCAATTTGATATTACATGGAGCTGGTAGGTCTCTGGTGGACCCATATCCTGAACTCGGCTCTCTCACCTCAGAGGCACAGGCTGACACCTGGCCGAGCACCAAGACCTGGTAATCCACTCAGCTTAGAAGAAAAGGGACAAAGAGAAAAGAAAGAAAGAAAGAAAGAAAGAAAGAAAGAAAGAAAGAAAGAAAGAAAGAAAGAAAGAAAGACAGAAAGAAAGAGAGAGAGAGAGAGAGAGAGGGAGGGAGGGAGGGAGGGAGGGAGGGAGGGAGGAAGGAAGAAAGAAAGAAAGAAAGAAAAGGAAAGAAAGAAAGGTTATGAAAGAATAATTATTAAAAATTTTAAAAATTAAAAAGGAATAAAAAAAGGGAAAAGAAAGAACGAAAGAAAAAAGCGAGCAACCAAACCAAAAAACAAATCCACCAATGATACCAGGTGCTAAAAACTATACTAAAACAAACAAACAAAAAGAGACAGAACCCTATGACAAATGGTAAAACAAAGCTATACAGACAAAATCACAAAAAGAAGCATAAACATACACACTCACAAAAAGAGAAAAAGGAAAAAAAAATATTTATATATATAGTAAAAAAAAGGAGGAAGGGAGCAACCAAATCAATAAAGAAATCTACCAATGATAGTGAACTCTAAATACTAAACTAATATAAACATAAAGCCAGTAACAAATTAGATGGAGAAAGCAAACCCCAAGTCCACAGTTGCTCCCAAAGTCCACCACCTCAGTTTTGGGATGATTTGTTGTCTATTCAGGTATTCCACAGATGCAGGGTACATCATGTTGATTGTGGAGATTTAATCTGCTGCTCCTGGGGCTGCTGGGAGAGATTTCCCTTTCTCTTCTTTGTTTGCACAGCTCCTGGGGTTCAGCTTTGGATTTGGCCCCGCCTCTGCATGTAGGTCGCCTGAGGGCGTCTCTTCCCCGCCCAGACAGGACAGGGTTAAAGGAGCAGCTGATTCGGGGGCTCTGGCTCAGTCAGGCAGTGGGGAGGGAGGGGTACGGAATGCGGGGCAAGCCTGTGGCAGCAGAGGTCAGCATGACGTTACACCAGCCTGAGGCGTGCTCTGTGTTATCCCGGGGAGGTTGTCCCTGGATCACGGGACCCTGGCAGTGGCGGGCTGCAAAGGCACCCAGGAGGGAGGTGTGGTGAGTGACCTGTGCTCGCACACAGGCTTCTTGGTGGTGGCAGCTGCAACCTTAGCGTTTCATGCCCGTCTCTGGTGTCCATGCTGATAGCCACAGCTCACGCAGGTCTCTGGAGCTTGTTTAGGCAGTGTTCTTAATCCCCTCTCCTTGCGCACCCCGAAACAACAGTCTCTGGCCTCTTAGGCAGCTCCAGACATTTTCCCTGACTCCCTCCTGGCTAGCCGTGGCACACTAGCCCCCTTCAGGCTGTGTTCACGCAGCCAACCCCAGTCCTCTCCCTGGGATCCAACCGAAGCCCGAGCCTCAGCTCCCAGCCCCCGCCTGCCCCAGCTGGTGAGCAGACAAGCCTCTCGGGCTGGTGAGTGCCGGTCGGCACCGATCCTCTGTGCGGGAATCTCTCCGCTTTGCCCTCTGCACCCCTCTTGCTGTGCTCTCCTCTGTGGCTCCGAAGCTTCCCTCCTCCGCCACCCGCAGTCTCTGCCCTCGAAAGGGCTTCCTAGTGTGTGGAAACCTTTCCTCCTTCACAGCTCCCTCCCCGAGGTGGAGGTCCCATCCCTATTCTTTTGTCTCTGATTTGTCTATTTTCTTTCGTCCTACCCAGGTACGTGGGGAGTTTCTTGCCTTTTGGGAAGTCTGAGGTCTTCTGCCAGTGTTCAGTGTGTTCTGTAAAAGTTGTTCCACATGTAGATGTATTTCTGATGTATTTCTGATGTATCACGCAGGTGATCTCTGCGTCTTACTCCTCCGCCATCTTGAAGGTCTCCCTGTGCCCAGGCTTTTGACAAGGCTTTTTTCCTCAACCCTCAGGGCTCAGCTCAGAGAGACCTCCACAGACACCGTCCTATCTAGTTACCTGCTAACTTGCTTTTTTTCTTCAGAGTATGCAGCATAAGCAGTATCATCTTATTTTTTTAATTTACTTTTTTTTTTTGCTATACGCGGGCCTCTCACCGCTGCGGCCTCTCCCGTTGCGGAGCACAGGCTCCAGACGCGCAGGCTCAGCAGCCATGGCTCACGGTCCCAGCCGCTCCGCGGCATGTGGGATCCTCCCGGACCGGGGCACGAACCTGTGTCCCCTGCATTGGCAGGCGGACTCTCAACCACTGCGCCACCAGGGAAGCCCTAAACTTACTATTTATTGTTAGTCTCCTCCAGTCATCGAAGTGAGTTCCACAAGCGCAAAGATCTCACGTGCCTTGTTCATCCTCTACCTCTAGCACCAAGCACAGCAGCTGATCCATATAAGACCTTCTAAGTATTTGTTGAATGAATGGATGGTGTTCTGGGGGCACAAACATGAATAAGACAGAGTCTTACCAGTTTTCGTGACTCATTTTACCCAAGCCAGAAGCCTAAGAGCTATCCTGGACTCCTCCTCTCCATGATCCAAGTTGATGAAGTCCTTTGGTCGTTATTGTTTCTCAGCTGGATTACTGTAATAGTATCTTGATCCTGATTTTTCCACATTTAGTCTTCCCCACATTTCAATCTCCAGACGATCTTCCAAACTTATCTATTTATTTATAAGAGATTGGCATGTTCTCCAGCTAATCCAAGATTAGTAAAATGTGATTTCTCATGCAGATAAAAATAAACATGAGTTCCAATATTTTCCCCACGTTCCACTTTGTAGACTGCTACATTCAAAGCACCTCCAATACTGACATTTCCAAAATGCATATCTGATTATATTGCTCTGTTTTAAATTACTGCAGCAATTCTTCAGTACCTTTAAGATTTGATCGTATGAATTTTATCCTTTGTTTTGTTAATATGGTGTAGCACATTGATGTGCATCTGTTGAACCATCCTTGCATCCCTGGAAAAATTCCACTTGATCATGGTGTATGATTCTTTTAATGTATTGTTGAATTTGGTTTGCTAATATTTTATTGAGGACTACCACATGTAAAAGAATGAAGTTGAACCCCCTTCCTCACACCATATACAACATTTGACTCAAAATTTACTATAGACCTAAATGATAAAACCCTTAGAAAAAACATAAGAGTAAATCTTTGTGACCTTGAGTTAGGCAAAGCCTTCTTATGCATGACAACAAAAGTGCAGTAACCGAAGAAAAAATAGGTAAGTTGGACTTCGTCAATATTAAAAACTTTTATGCTTCAAAGGCACCACCTAGAAAGTGAAAAGACAGCCCGCAGAATGGGAGCAAATATTTGTAAATCATATATCTGCTAAAGGCTTTGTATCTAGAATACAAACACAAATCAATAACAAAAAGTCAACTCAATTTTAAAATGGGTCAAAGATCTGAATAAATATACAAATGGCTAATAAGCACATGAAAAGATGCTCAACATCATTAGCCATTAGGCAAGTGCAAATTAAAACCACAGTTACACTGTAGAATGGTAGTTGCCAGGGACTGGGGTGAGGGGGAAATAGGGAGTTGTTATTTAATGAGAGTAGAGTTTTAGTTTTGCAAGATGAAAAATGCTGGAGATCTATTGTGCGACAATGTGATGTACTTAATGCTACTAAACTATACTTTTTTTTTTTTTTTTTTTTTTGCGGTACACGGGCCTCTCACTGTTGTGGCCTCTCTCACTGCGGAGCACAGGCTCCGGACGCGCAGGCTCAGCGGCCATGACTCACGGGCCTAGCTGCTCCACGGCATGTGGGATCTTCCCGGACTGGGGCACGAACCTGCGTCCTCTGCATCGGCAGGCGGACTCTCCACCACTGGGCCACCAGGGAAGCCCAACTATACATTTTTAAAGGGTTAGGATGGTAAATTTTATGTTATGTATTTTTTACCCAGTTAAAAAATTTTGATACCACTTCATATCCACTAGGATGGCAATAATAAAAAACATAATAACAAGTGTTGGTGAGGATGTGGGAAAACTGGAACACTATACATTGCTGATAAGAATGTAAAATGGTGCAGCTGCTTTGAAAACAGTTGGGAAGTTCCTCAAAATGTTCATTGTAGAATTTTGATATGAACCAGCACTTCCACTTATAGGTATATACCCAAGATAAATTAAAACATATGTCCATGTGAAAACTTGTAGCCAATGTCCACAGCAGCAGTTTTCATAATAGCCAAAAAGTGAAAAAAATCTGAATATCCATAAACTGATGAATGGATAAACACAGTGTGGTATATCTATGCAATGGAATATTATTTGGCAATAAAAATAAATAAAATACTGATTTATGATATAACATGGATGAACCTTAAAAACATTATGCTAAGTAATGTTCTGTGGCCAGTCACAAAGGGCCACATATTGTGTGTGATTCCATTTGTGATTCTACATGTGATTCCATTCCATGTAATATCCAGGACAGGCAAATCTATACTATAAAGAAAGTAAATCGGTGGTTGAGTAGGGTTGGGGAAACACGGCAGGGATTGGGGGTGATGGTTAATGCACACAGGGTTTTTCGTGTGGGTAGTCAAAATGTTCTAAAATTGACTGTAGGGGTGGTTGGAAAGCTTTGTGAGTACACTAAACCCTTGAATGGGGCAACTGTATTGATATGGTATTTAAACTATATCTCTATTAAGCTGTTAAAAAGAAAAAAAAGGCAAAAACAAAAAAGGCCATGCAGCTTTTGCTTTGTTCACTAAAAACACTTACTCTTGGAATCCTGAGCCCCCATTTAAGAAATGACTATCCTGAGGCCACCTGGCTGTGACAAAGTCCAAGCTACATGGAGAGGCCACAAGTTGTCCTAGCTTGGCCTGGCTTTCAAGTCATCACAGCCCAGGCACCAAATATGTAAATGAAGAGCCTTCAGATGATTTTAGTCCTCTGGACTTTGAGTCACTTTAGTCATTTGGGTCTTCCCAACTAAGGTCCCAGACAGGCCCATCCCTGCCATGTCCTGTCCCAATACCTGACTATACAATCTGTGAGTATAATAAAATGGTGATGGTTTTATACAACTCCATTTTGGGATGGTTTGTAAAGCCCATGCTTCTGGTTTTCCTCCTACCTCACCATCTACTTCTCAGTGTACTTGTTCCTCCCAATCTCCCTGAATGCTGGAGTATCCCCTCAGTCCATGGACCACTTCTATTCCTGTGCTCACGTCATCGGTGATCTCATGCAGACTCATGGATTTAAATGCCATGCTGATGACATGGCATCAAGAAAAGATGAAATGTATCAGCCAGATCTTTCCCCTGAGCTTCAGAGTACTATATTCACGTGCTTATTTGAGATCCCTACTTGGATTTCCAACTGGCATCCAAAATGGAACAAAAACAAAATTGCTCTTTTCCTCCAAACCTACCTTTTCCCAATTGTTTCCATCTCAGTAAATTGCACCTCTCAGCCTTGCAGTGGTTAAGGTGTCTTTGTCTAGGTATACATAGCTCACTTCCTGGCCTTCTACAGGTCTCTAATATCCTGGTGAGGCCTTCCTTGACCATCGTATTTGAAGTAGAATCCTCACTTCCATCCTTCACATTCCCGACTCATTCATCCCAGCTTTGATTTTCTCCATAGCACTTAATCTCCACCTGATATATGATATTGCTTACTAATTTGTCTCTCTCTCTCTACTAGAATGTAAGGCCTATGAAGGCACGGGTTTTTGCCTATTTTTTTTTACTGCCATATTCTCATGCTCACACAACGTGTAATGTCTTTGGCACTCGGTAATTTTTCAATTACTGAATGAATAATTAAATGAGTTTAGGGAGCAAACAGAGATGAGATCAATAACACAAGCAGTGTTGACCTCAGAAGTATCAATATATATATAATATACCTCCTCTTTTGAGCAAGAGAGAAAAGAATGTCTACTGGCTTTGACATCTAAACAAAGCAGTGATGGTAATACCTGTCACACGTAGAGCTTACTATATGCTATGCCCAGGTCTAAGCAATTCACATATATTAGCTGGTATAAAACTCAACAGCCTATAGTTAGGTTCTATTATCACTATTTTTCTAGATGAGGAAACTGATCAGAGTGAGTGAGGTTAAATAATTTGTCCAAGGGACAAGTGGCAGAGCTGGGAAAAAAACCCAAGATATATGACTTTGGGGGGTCTATCGTCTTCACCTACCTTTTGAAGGTTCTTTTCTGAAAGTGAGACAGCAGTGGTGGGGTACAAAACTTGACAAGAGTGGAAGAGAAATAGCTACTGGGAGTTCGGTAGGGGGTCCATTAGGAAAACAGTAAAAGGATTGTTGAGCAGCAGTGACGACCTGGAAGCAGAGAGGCTTCATGGTGGACTCCATCAATTGGTTAGACCACTTGACCTTCTGTGGTAACATCAGGCAAGAAACATAGTTGAGGTAAGCCAAGCGTGTGGGTTGCTGGGGCAGGTAGAGTGGAGAGGCCAAGAAAGCAAGCCAACATGGTAACACATTTGAAATAGTTGAGTCAGCAACCCAGAAGCAAGTTCATGAATTATTAGAATAGACTCAGGGACCCAGGAACTAGAGGTCATGATGACAAGAGAGAAACGATTCAGGAGAAATATAATATAGGGACATATGAAAAGAGAGGGGAATTCAGTGTTCAAAACCTAGGTAATGGAGTTAGGGAATTATCCAGTGGAATAAGGGCCATCTGAGGCAGGATTGAGTAGAAGAGGCTGAAATCACCTCCACCGACCCTTCCTAAACCCCCGATTACCTATATTGATGCTACAAATTCCCACAAGCTAAGACAAAATTCCATTCCACAATTAATGAGAAGGCTTAAAAAATAAAATAGTCCCAGTGGGAGATAATTCACGATTATCTGTGATGTGATGGGATGACTTGTGTTGTGTCCTTAAGCAAGTTTTTAAGTTCCTCTCCTAGAGCGGGTTTCGACATTAAGAACCCTCATAGGTACCAAGTTGGGAAGAAAGGGTCACTGAAGGAGGTGGCTGCTCACCCGTCAGGTCTGCTTAATGTATCCCTGGCTGAGATTTTTGGAAAGTACCAACTACTCTACATAAAGCAAATGTTTTATCTAATGATCCATAAAATAAATAAAATAAAATGCTTTTGTAGATGTTCTCACAAGATGTCCCTTATTCACTGCTATTGGCAAATTCTGCCATAAGCCTCTGAGAGACACTGTACTTGTTTTTACTTGATTACTTACCAAATTCCTCATATTTATTACTACTGAAGTCAGGAAAAACAATTCCTTTAGTTGCAGCAAGGGGAGCTAAGGGCAAATCATCTTTAAGAGTTATGAAAAATAATGGGTGAATGGATAAACGAAATGTGGTATATACATATAATGGAATATTATTCAGCCTTAAAAAGGCAGGAAATTCTGATACATGCTGCAACACAGAGGAACCTTGAAAACATTATACTCAATGAAATAAGCCAGACACAAAAGGACAAATATTGTATGATTCCATGTATATGAAGTACCTAGAATAGTCAAATTCATAGAGAGAGAAAGTAGAATGGTGGTTGCCCAGGGGATGAAGGGAGGCGTAATGGGGAGTTACTATTTGATGGGTATAGGGTTTCAGTCTGGGATGATGGAAAAATTCTGAAGATGGATACTGGTGGTGGTCACGTAACAATGTGAAAGTACTTAATGCCACCAAATTGTTTAAAATGGTAAATTTTATGTATATTTTACTACAATAAAAAAGTTATGAAAAATGGAATTAAGATTGCAGGTGGAAGCTATCTCAGATGAGAAAGCAACCATGTGTCTAGGACAGTTTAAGTACAAAAAGATCTGTAAAGGGAAGCAGGATGGATAGGATGGGCAAAATGATCCCTGAGTATTCCCCCAACTAACCTACAAAGTGAATTTCCCAGATGAACTGCTATACAGCTAGCCAACTGCATCAGGGACTGTAGCTTTTGACCGCCCTGCTTCCAGGGACAGAATGAGAACAGGGCCTTAGGAATTACTAAGATAGGGATGTGCTTCTAATAAGCCAGCAATGCTTCTGTTAGGGACAAATACTTTGAGGTCAGGAGCCTTGTCTGATTCTTTGCAGCCCAGACTCCCAAAAGGTATCTGGCCCCTAGAAGGTATTTATTACATAGCTATTGAACATAGATGAAATTTAATTTGGTTTATAAAATGGAGAATAGGTAATATCTTTTTTCTTGCCGTATGCGGGCCTCTCACCGCTGTGGCCTCTCCCGTTACGGACGCGCAGGCTCAGCGGCCACGGCCCACGGGCCCAGCCGCTCCGCGGCATGTGGGATCCTCCCGGACCAGGGCACGAACCTGCGTCCCCTGCATCGGCAGGCGGACTCTCAACCACTGCGCCACCAGGGAAGCCCGGTAATGTCTTTTTGAGAGTGCTATATTTGATGGGAATGAAATAATATTACATAAACACACTGATATAAAGATAAGGCATTATTCTTAACACAAACAGGACAAATGAGGCTTGGAAATCTCCCTGCATGTCACAGTTTATTTGCCATGATCTAATTTCTTAGTGAGTTAAAGGTAATCTCCACTGAAGAAACAGGAAGCTCTGATTTACTTTTTTCTTCTTAGTCATCTTGGGAAAAGTGGGGAATGGGGCTTTTTTGACTATCAGGTTACTCAACTCTTAAGAGGATGTAACAAGGGATGAACAAAGTGATTTACTATTCAGAAGGACATGGGGTTTACTTAGAATAAAAAAAACCCTAGAAAAAAAGAGTCACTTGTTTCTTTTAGTGATTTTTCTGGCTCTAAACCCCTTCAGTTTTGGATGGGTTCGTGTGCAGGAGGAACTCTAAGGTAAGGCATTGAGAGCCTCGCAGATCTTCCCTGGTAGGTCACATCCAGCTACTCTAATCGTATTGGACAATACATTTAATTATCCAATAAATTTTATTATCCATGTTTTATATATCTGCTTCTTATAAATGAGTATCATTTAAGTCTATGATACACTGAGAACAGTCAAGAATTATTTCTTGCATTTATGATTTAAGAAGCTATATTTAAAAATTAAGACTTGTGTTTATGTGACTATAATTATAAGGAAAATTAGAAACCAAACAGCTGGATATTTATAAAAACGGATATTTCAGGAAAGGATTTAAAGTTAGAAGCCCTTTCCAACTCTTTTGTAAACCAGAGAACATACAATCATTTTAAGAAGGATTTCATTTTTACCCAAATGCATTCTAGATTTTGTCAAAGGAAAAACATTCAGAAATCTTAAGACTTTTACTTCCTCGAATTTTAGATGGATTGCTTTTCAGAATTTTTCTAATCAACATTACATGAAATCCTCTAGCTGATAAAAGGCCAAATGTTTACATTCTTCTCAAGAGGTTGAATGACTTTTTATGCATTGACCCAGAATGGGATTCCAGTATTTGCCATACTGAACAGCGAGGAATAATTAATTTTCACCATCCATGTACCGTGCAAATATGAAGTTAAAATCGAATTTTCACTGACGGTTAACACTGTAGATTCCATGTTATGATTAATTCCAAGAACACAAGAACACTGCATCTTCAGTGGGAAGTGTACTTCTCAGTTGTAACAACATCCTCAGAGACTTTTCAGTTTGTCTTTACCTTGCTCTTTTTGACTGCAAAGTGCAAAAGATTCCCGAACAAATTGCCTGCACATTGGGCACTGCTGAAAATACTTAACACAGCCATCACACAAGCACGTGTGTCTACATGGCAAGAGCACCCAGTTCACAGTCCCATTCTGGCAAACCACGCAGTCCTTGCTATTCTCTTCTGGAGGCTCCATTTCACTTTCAGATAGTCCAGCCTTTTCCAGCAAACTTCGGTCTGTGTTTTTTTCCTCTGGAGAGGAACTGCTGGAGGGAGTGGAATTATTATTTGCCGACATGAAAAGTTGCTGAAAATCAAGGAAACAAATGTAAAGATATTACAAATGACAATTACGCTTCAAATCCGGGGGTCATAAGACGTGCTAAAAATTTATGAGCTAACAAATCCAATAACAAAATAATAGCTAACTTCTATGATAACTGAAAAATATCTCTTTATAGATAGTCATTCTTTGAAACTCTGCAAACAAAAAAGAGGACAAAGACTAGAGGGTACAACTTACCTTAAGATCATGAAATTGACCTTGAGCCAGGAGTAAATATTGATATAATATTCTACAGGAGAGTTTATAAGTCTTATCAGGAATATGAATTACTGACACCATGGAAATCTAAGATAAAAATTGAACACCAGTCAGTACATACCTCCTTACATTATTTCACAGATATGTGAAAAATACTTCTCAAATAAAAATGAGGTTGATAAATTAGAAAACTTACAGTAAGTTCCTTAAATCACAGTCACAAAAGAAGACCCAGTTACATATTTTTGCCAGAATTATTTTATTTATACTCAAATTTACAAATTCAATGTCATCTCAACAAAAATAGCAATTAGTTTTTATACAGCTATATAAGTTGACTAAAATTTTCATATGGAAAAATAAAACATAAGAACAGTTAGGAAAGGGGCTTCCCTGGTGGCGCAGTGGTTAAGAATCCTCCTGCTAATGTGGGGGACACGGGTTTGAGCCCTGGTCCAGGAAGGTCCCACATGCCACAGAGAAGCTAAGCTCGTGTGCCACAACTACTGAGCTCGTGAGCCACAACTACTGAGCCTGCGCTCTAGAGCCCATGAGCCACAACTACTGAGCCTGCACACCACAACTACTGCAGCCCACGCACCTAGAGACTGTGCTCCGCAACAAGAGAAGCCACCACGATGAAAAGCCCGTGCACCGCAACAAAGAGTAGCCCCAGCTCGTTTCAACTAGAGAAAGCCCAGGTGCACCAATGAAGACCCAACATAGTCAAAAATGAATAAATAAAATAAATAAATTAAAAAAAAAAAGAATAGCTAGGGAAATATTGAAAAGAAAGCTATGAGAGGGACTAAGCTCAGTCAGATATTAAAGCATACTACAAAGCCTCTAAAATTAAAACAGTGTGGTATTGGCACATGAATAGACAGATGGATGGAACAGAATAAACAGTCCAGAAACAGACATAGCTATATATACAAATTTGACAAAGGTAGCATCTCAAATCACTAAACAAAGAGAGCCTTCTTCTTTTTTTTTTTTTTTGCAGTATGCGGGCCTCTCACTGTTGTGGCCTCTCCTATTGCGGAGCACAGGCTCCGGACGCGCAGGCTCAGCGGCCATGGCTCACGGGCCCAGCCACTCCGTGGCACGTGGGATCTTCCCGGACCAAGGCACGAACCCGCGTACCCTGCATCAGCAGGCGGACTCTCAACCACTGAGCCACCAGGGAAGCCCAGAGAGCCTTCTTAATAATAAAAAGTATTGGGGCAACTGGATAGCTGTTTGGAAAAATATAAAATTAGATGCATTCCTCATTCCATACATAAGAATAAACTCCAAAAGCATGAGATCTAATTGTGAAAAATAAAACTATACAAGTACTAGGAAAAACATGTGAATTTCTTTTTAGTTTCAGTGTAGAAAGACTTTTGAACTATGACCCAAACCCAGAGGCAGATAAATATGACAAACCTAACTACATAAAAATATAACATTTGCATGACAAAAAGCACTATAAGTAAAGTCAAAAGACATATGACAAGCTGAAATATATATCACAGACTAGGGGTAAATATCTTTAATTTATAAAGAACTTTTAAAAATTGAAGAAAAAGTGAATAATAATCCTATAGAGAAATGGGCAAAAGATATGAACAGATAATATACAAAAAGATAAAAACATGGTCCTTAGCCATATTAAAAGATGTTCAATTTCACTCACAATATGATAAATGCAAATTAAAACTTGACTGAGATATAATTTCTTTCTCATCATGTTAACAAAAATTGAAAAGCTTGTCAGTACACTCTATGGAGAAATCATCATTCTCATATACTGCTGGTGGAAATGTGTTAAAAAAAAAATACAACTCCAAAGGTACAATTCCAATGGAGGGGAATTTGGCAGTATGTAACAGAAAGAAATGTACTTACTTAGCCTTCAACCACATAACCTCAACAATGTTAAAATACGGACACACAGGTTATTCAGTGCAAGATGATCTGTTATTGCAGAATACTGGAAACTATCTGAATAAAGTGCTAGGCAGCTGTAAGTGAAAAAAGCAAGAACATGTAGAGTATATATAGGGTGCTACCTTTTGTGTAAGAAAGAAGGAAAAATAAGAAGAAACAGAAAGATATCTGTATTTTCTTATCATTACAATAAGAAACATAGGAAGGATAAACCAGAAAGCAATGAACTTGATTATCTGTACAAGAATTGGGGTGTATGAGAATGGGGGTAAGGGATAAAAGCAACATCTGAGTATACCACTTTATACAGTTTTTTGACTTTTGAGAGAACTAATCTGAGTAATTTATGGACACAGTTTTTTACTATAAATCCTCAGTTTGGGGCAGGAAATAAGGAAAGGGCAGTTTGAGGACCAAAATAATCATATTCAGTAATGAATTATAAACCACTGGGGGAAAAAGGAATTCATGAGGCCATGAGGATAACAAATAGATAAGCAAAGAGGTAAATCGGAGGACTCTTGCTTGTAATAGAATGCTGAGGGCTGACTGGAGGGCTGGAATTGGAAAATAATCATTTTGCAACCATCATGGTAAAGATGAAATCTGGTAAGAATCATTAATAGATATTAAATCCACGGGGAAATTTTACTAAAGAACAGGATATTTGTATGGTCTTAAAGTGCCTCCCCACACACTGCTTATTACTTGCAAGGGAGGGAAAAAAAGGAAACAGTGGAAAACTGGATAACACCTTGATTGAGAGATCAAAATTTACATCACCAATGAAAAGAACCTCCCATTCTTCTACAGGCGATGCCCTGAAACGCACACATCATCACCTGCATGGTACACTGGCTGAGAATGCTCAACTCCAATTGAATCATGATGAAACATCAGACAAAATGAGAAATGTTCTATTTTACAAAAACAGTGTGTGCATGTGACTCTATTCTTCAAAAATGCTAATGTCATAAAAGACAAAAGAAAGGCTATGGAAATGTTTCAGATTAAAGGAGGTTAAAGATACATGACAAATACAACATCTGACTCTAGACTAGAATCTGTACTGGAGGGGAAAACATGTTGTAAAGAATACTGTTAGACTGACAAATTGGAATATATATTATAATAGATTAGATAAAATATTATACCAATGTTAGAATTATAAAGTAGATAATCATATTGTAGTTATACAAGAGAACATCTCTATTATTAGGAAAACACACTGAAGTATTTGGGTGTAAAGAATCATCATGTATACAACTTATTCTCAATTCATTAAAAAATATATATACACATACACCCATAAATATATATGTGGGCAAATAGTGAAAATGGTGCAAATGTTAACAATTAACAATAGGAGGTCAGGGCAAAGGGTATATGGATGTTCTTCTACTTTTTTATTTTTTCAAGTTTTTGAAATTATGTCCATAAAGAAAGTTAAAAAAAAATAACAACCCTATTATGGTCGTAAACATATAATATCCTTTACAGCCTTATAAGGATTTATTAATTTGGCAGAGACTTCAGAGGCTTTTAATACTAAATCAAAACGACAGGATTGGTAAAAGATAGTAATGTTATCACCTACTACTAACAATCCTGCCATTTAATTTAACATTAAAAGCTTCTGAAGCTACTATCATGCTAGTTATGAATATATATATATAGTTGTAGATTTACATTTGATATGGAAAAGATGTTTAAAACATACTATTAAATGAAAGCAGATCCCGAAATAGTATGGACAATTTGATCCCATTTTTGTTTCAAAATTACATACATAAAGGTCTAGAAAGATACAAATATTCACAGTGGTTATCTTTGGATGATAGAATACAGGTGATTATCCTTTTTCCCCTTTTGGTTTATCTAGATTTTCTACTTCTATTTCCTGCCACAAACATGTATCATTTGAGTAGTACAGAAAACAAACTAGTATAATTTAGTAAAAATGAAAAAAAAATTTAAGTCAAGGTCTTGCAGTGACCATCCCTACTTTCCTTATCTACCTAAAATAACAAACTGGTTCCTAACTACACAATCTGAATGTAGTTTATTACTGTTACAATAGGAGTGAGAGAGTTAAAAAATTTCTTTTTTAGATTTAGAATTTCTGACCCCAGATAAAATACTGAAAAACCAAATGCCCAATTTGCTTTTAAAATTAAGAACAGAGAACATTCATATAAAATATACTAATATGCTTTAGTGCCAGTGTTAAGGCCCCACCTGAGAGATAAGAGAGCAAGGATTAACAGGAAAAAAAGAAGGGAACCTACTGATAAGAACAGAAGATACAGAGAAGGTCCCAGGCAGGGAGGTGTATACAAAGGACCTGAGAGCCAGGTACTTTGTCTGCCCTGTGGGAATAAGCCTCCACCAACCATAGCTGGGCTAGTAGACTTCATTCCAGTTGCATCAGGGACCTGAGAGCAAATCTTTCCCTGTTTAGAATGCCACTGAACTGTACCCTGAAAAGTGGTTAAAATGGTCAACTTTATGTTATATGTATTTTACACCTCCCAACACCAAACACACACACTCTCTCACACACACTCACACAACACTCTCTCACACACACACACTCGCACACCCACACACACACTCTCACACTCACACACTCTCACACACAACACACACTCGCACACTCTCACAAACACACACACTCTCACATACACACACTCACACACACACTCACACTCGCACACTCACACACACTCTCTCACACACACTCACACACACTCCTCTGTTTAGACTGAGGAGGAAAGTTAGAAAATAAGGAAGAGTCTGAGTACTCAAGTTGACAAAGAGCAGCAGCAGCGAGAGGGAAAGGAACCACAGGGGAAGCTGAGAGGAAGGTGACAGATCTGACCCTTCTGTTTTGAATGAAAGGAAAGAAGTAGGGGAGCTTAGAAGAGATGGGGGACATGGTGGTGAGAGAAGGGCTATCTTGCCCAGGTAGGCAGAGTGAAGGATGGAAAGGCTGAACATATCAAACACCATCTTAACAGGTCTTACTTATCTTCAGTTGAAAAGAGTGGGAGGGCCAAAGGGAGGGAGAGGGGAGACAACCAGAAGAGCTCTCCATATGGACTATTCAGGAGCTTGGCTGTGAGGCTCTATGTGGCTCACTAACATTGCTTGATATGACTATTTTTTTCACTTATCAAATTTACCGAGCACCTGTTGTGTTCCAGGCACTCTGTTAGGTTCTGGAAATACACTGCTGTTCGTATGACTTTTATTTGGAAAAAACAAACTGACTTCAGCTCAATGGAACTTCAATTTGATAAAATTAACCCCGCTCCCCAAGAAACTACAGAGGCATAACTTATTGAGCAGGGTCTAGATCTCCCAATTAGGGTGTGCACCTTCCAAAGCTCAATGTGTGCTGGTTTTGGTGAGATACTCCTGTTAAAAACAAAGCATACTGCCACAGGACTACAAAGGCTCAGAATCGAGCCCTGGTTCCATCTCTTATTTCCTGAATGCCTGGGAGTTCTCTTTAGTCTCTTTCAGTGTTTATAAGACAGATGCCCTAACACACAAAGTTGTTGGAAGGAATGAATATGTTAATGGTAGCGAATGTACTTTGTATATTACAAAGTGTCATAAAAATGTTACCATATCTTTATTCATCAACATATCTATTCCATACACTTCAGAAAAGTAGTAAATTGTGTATAAAGCCATTCTTATCATGATAGGATTTCACCAAAAGTTTATTTCACGTACAAGCTTCTACCATACTTATAGGAATGTCAGGCTCAGGACCTTTTAGATTTCTAACATGCTTTTATCTTCCTAAGTGGGATAAACTACCAGACTAAAGAAATAATTAGCACATAATGAGAAAAGGAGATTACAATAATTACTGAAAATATAGGGACCAAACACATATAAGATGTAGGTGCAGCAGGGGCTATGATGGAAACAAGATGACTGCAAGCATGCAACGAAAAGAGTGGATACTGTCTTAAAATCAAGCTCTTCAGATCATTACAATGCTTATTTATTCAGTGCTAAAAATGCTAGGAATAAACATGCTTCCTAACAGACCTTTTTCTATGTGGCAAAAATGACAGAATATAGGATGATGAAATTAATGTAATTCAACTCTTTCATTTTCTAAATAAAATCATATTCTTGCAATCCATATGGAAAAAAACAAGTCATGCTCTGAAGGAGCATTACACATATAAAACGCATACAAGTGTACTTCCCACGTATTCATTTTCCAAAAAAAATGTGTCCAGGCCAAATGTGTATCCTCGGAAATTAAACCTTTTTCTATTTCACCAAATAATTAAGACCCATCATCCAAATCACTTCAAAGTTAACGTTTCCAGAATTTTAAAATTACTTACAATATCATAAATTTCTCGGTTATCTTCATCAGCTAGGGTCAACAGCGCTACCAATGGATAGCAAGATCTGGGCACTGTACCAAAGTCTTCAATTTTAGTATCTTTTGGTAACTGGCAATATATTTCTTCTTTGCTGTCCTTTTTAATACTTTTTGAAGATGTAAAGAGAAATTGCCACTATAAGCAAAAATACAACAATATACCAAAGGGGATAAATAATAACTTAGCAACACTATTTTATCCATACAAAGTCTAATGTCTAAAATTTTCATGTGCTAATGGATATATCAGATAAAAGGATACAAATACTGCTCTTGGTAGAGATATTCACTATACAGAGCATCTTCTAATGCTTGAGGAGTGTTTATTCGGAAGCAATAAAAGTGCTTCTGCAGAGCTTCATATAATTTTTGAACACTGCACCCCCAGTAGCAAGTAAGGAGGCTATCTTCAAGGCAATCTGTTGTCAAAGTTATGCCAGCTGTGGAAAACAAAGGAGACAAAGAGAAGAAAATTACCTAATGCTATTTCTAGTACAATTATACATAGCCAGTAACAAAAGCTTCCTTTTGGATGCTGCCCAGGCTGACGGCAGTTAAAGGAACTCATTAAAGGGTATGTGCCTATAAATGAAGGAAATGGTCTCTAAAACAAAAGATATAAAAACTTCAATGTCTATAAAATTTTGAAGCGCTGTCAGTAAACTCTAATTTACATTATTTTATATTTATTCTTGGAAGTTATAAAGATTTTTTTTTTGATGACTTCAAGACTCTTTCCATATAAATTTTAAAAACTGAAATACAGTTCACTATTGATAACCTACCACTCTAATAGTGTATATAATCCTAACTACAAGAAGTAATAGCGCTGCCTCTAAAAGTGGATGCATACAACCCATGTGGCCCAGAAGATGATCAGTGGAGTAGGAAAAATATTAAAAAGAAATTGAGCCTTACTAACATTAACATACTCATTGACAACACTGATACACTCTTGTCACACAGTTAATGTCCCATGTAATATGCAAAATATCCTAAGGAAAGAGTGGAGATTCCAAAACATGGAGGGTTTAATAGTGATGCCCTCATTCATTTGTTTGCTTTCAGCATAATAAAATATATTACAATTTAAGTAAACCTGATTAAGTGAATATATGTTATAAGTGGACATTCAAATTATCTTATATAGTTTTGCCTATTTACCTAACACTTACATAGGACTTACTAATGTGCCACCTATTTTTTTTTCCCTCGCTCATTGCAGATGTAGCAATATTAAGTTCAAGGGCAGCAGCATCCAATGTCTCATACTGCTGGCAGTGCAAGCTGCAACATCTAGTGCTCAGTGGCCATGGCATACTTACCAGAGCAAAAGGTCATGGTTTTGGTCATTGTTCCTGGCTGAACAGCCTTGGTCTCTGATTCTGGCTCTCCAAACCTACTGGCAATTCTGTAAGCTACTCAATGTCCTTGGAGTCATTTCTGTTGTTTGCAAATAGGAATTTTTTACTGATACATTATGTATTTTTTAAAAGGTGATCAAGAGTATGAGTTGGAAGGAGATACACAAACACAAGCAGATGCTCTTCAGCAGGGGTCCCCAACCCCAGGCCATAGCCTGTTAGGAACCAGGCCGCACAGCCGGAGATGAGCAGCAGGCGAGAGACAGAAGCTTCATCTGCCGCTCCCCATCACTCGCATTACTGCCTGAGCCATCCCCCCAACCCTGCCCCGTGGAAAAACTGTCTTCCATGAAACAGGTCCCTGGTGCCAAAAAGGTTGGGGACCACTGCTCTACAGGACACCAAAAATTGAGCTTTTCACTTTTCTTCTCACTATTCAGTAGTATGTACACAGAGTCTCAGATTCTGAACATGTACAGCAGCAGCAACAAAGAGCAATTTCTAATCATTGTTAAGCAAAAATCTTAATTGGCAGGAATTTCACATAGGTAATTGCAACAGAATTTGATTTCAGATTTTTAAATAATGCCCAACATCAGGTATTAATTCAAGAATGGAAAATTCAGTTAGCTATTTTTCTTGATTAACTATTGAATAGCTGAAGAGGAACACTCTATTAATACAAATATTATATATATGTATATGTATACATATATATTAAAATCACACATATTTTCCTCTATGTCACTAAAGAACCACAAAACATGAGGCAAGGAAAAAAAGTTGGAAGTAGGAGCTTCCCTGGTGGCGCAGTGGTTGAGAGTCCGCCTGCCGGTGCAGGGTACAAGGGTTCGTGACCCGGTCAGGGAAGATCCCACGTGCCGCGGAGCGGCTGGGCCCGTGAGCCATGGCCACTGAGGCTGCGCGTCCGGAGCCTGTACTCCGCAACGGGAGAGGCCACAACAGTGAGAGGCCCGCGT
>RJWK010020018.1:0-31840 GCA_004363435.1 Platanista minor
ACATATATATATATATATATATATAACTGAATATATATATGTATTTATATATATATTCTTTTTCAGATTCTTTTCCCTTATAGGTTACTGCATAATATTGAGTAAAGTTTCCTGTGCTATAGAGTAGGTCCTTGGTTGGTTATCCATTTTATACATAGTAGTGTGTATATGTTAATCACTGCCTTCAAGGAGGGAGGAGTTTTGGGGGTAATTTCCTGGTTTTCATCCCAGCTCCACCTTCCTGAGGGGAGGGGAAGTTTTTGTCCTTGTTTGGTCTTCTTGGATCTGTCATGGCATCAGGTGCATGATGGGTACTGCTCTGTGGAAATGAGGGAATAATGAGCAAAAGGTTACTTTCAGATGCTGGAGGTCCCTGCCTTTCTTTCTTTGCCTCTGGGACCCCTGTTATCACAAGATGTATGGTTTCCTGTCACATGACCTGTGACATGCTCACTGAGAACTAGCTTCTCTGTTCACATCTGGCTAACTGCCTGCTCTAACACTTAGGGGAGATAATCCTGATGAGTGTGGTTAAAGTTTCCCACCTAGGTTAATTAGCAATTTTATTCCAAGTTGTATTTGGACTAAATTATTTTTTGACTTCTTAACTTGCTTTATTCTGTGGGCTAATGTTGAAACATATTTGTTCTAGAGACTGACAATTTTAGGGATTCTGGAACTGCCTTTCTCTGGACTGGATGTGCTTTGATTCTTTTGATCACAATGAGATTTAAATTTCAGTACACTAGGAAACAGAAACCTATGAAAAGGATTTCTCCCATCCTTTATTTCCTGTCCAAAGGAATGTAAACAATACCTCTACTTTTCTGTACCCACCTGAAGGTGGGAATTGTCCAAAAAGTCCTTGTACTGAGAACTAGCTTTGTTAGCTTAAAAATTGTAGGTTGACCAACAGGAGAGTTTTGCCTCTAATCTGTGTCCAGGCTTCTGTAGATACTAGCAAATGACTGCTCCAGCAAAAGGAAGTGTTCTGACCTTTCTCTATGGCAGAAATTGTGGGGTCCAGTGACAACTTCTCTTTTCCTTGTTTAGAAAACTAGGAGATGGATTTGTTCTATAATCTATATAGGGGGACAAACATATCAAACATGAAAAAGAGAAATAAGAGATCTTTAAACACAGAATTTGCAGAAGTTACTCATTTTATCTTAGGGAAAAAATGTAATCCATCTTGTAGGAAAGGGTGCAGGGACTTTTTATACCTTGCCTACGAATGAGGGTTATTATTTGCTAGTCCCATTTGTTTCCACAGGGTCAAATTGTTACATGATGGTACCAGGAATCTTAGACCTCAAGTATTACTTCTTAATATAAAACTAGAGAGCTAAAATATTTTAAAAATAGAGAATACTTTTATCTAAATTTTTGAGATATGAGTAAGAGGACCTAACAATTTGTTTTCTTTTGTTCATTTGGTAGAAGAAAAATGATTAGGAATGGGGAGATGTTTCTCTCAAATTTTTAGTTAAAATCATATAACTGCTGATTAACATAAGATTTTGTCCCAAACTATGAAGGCACTGAACACTGAGATGAGTTGTTAAACAATCTTATGACTAATATGTTAACAGTTTTACAGTTAAAACAAGAGTGTATTTTATGTTCAAAGTATAAGGTAAAGTTTGCTTTATTATTGCAATACTGCCATATTCTTACCTGTAATTCATTGGTGTTTAATTGTAGAGAATTAGGCTTTGTTCCTTTGAAATATATGACCGTTGGAAATAAGAATCAAAGGATTTTTTTGGTTTGTTTTTGGTTTTGCTTTTTTTTTACCCTTTTTTGGTAGTAGTAGTTTTTGATCTGTTCTAGTAGTTGCCAAAAGTTCACTCCAAATTTAAGTTAAATGCCACAAAGTAAGCATTTCCAGTGTAAGAAAAATATCATATCCTCTGGTATGCCATTTTTAGTACTGAGTGACAAAAGCAAAGCAAGGGCTTGAAACACACACTATAGTCATAAAATATTAGGACTGAAAAGGGCTTTAGAAATTATCCACTCTAACTCCTTCCCTTTTAGAATTATCATCTTTGGATAGATGAATAACTGTTTTGAACCTTGATTTACTTTTATATAATTTGGCAACAGACTTGTTGAGCCTTATGTGACTGTTATGATTGAATATAAAATGATGACAATTGTAAAATGTTAATGATTATTATTGTTGTAACCAGTTATTACTACCGTAATTTTTAAAAATCAAGAAAAACAGTAGCAAAAGATATCACACATAAAACTACAAAACACAAGTAACACTTGAACAGAAAATTTTGACTCTAAACCCTTGCTTTTGTGTGTGAACTAACAGATATTAACTTATATTTTTTATCCTTAATTTCATTTTACTCATTTTACTATATATAAATAATCTGAGATTTAAAGTTAGGAAATACTGAAAACATGATACTAAAATACAGTGCTAGATTTGAGAAATTCTTTCAAGACTTCAGGAAAAAAATAAACAATATAAGAGAAAAATGAAAGAAAAAGCAAAAAGAAAGTTCATTTTTCTATTTCCTATTTATTTTAGGATTTTGTATTTTTTAATACCATCAGTTTATCAATCCTAAAGATTCTTCTTTCTTCATTAGGAGTGATAATAATTTTAACACCTACTGAACTCATATCATCTGTCATTTTTTTTTAAAAACGTCTTCCTTCATTCCCCTACCTTTAAATTTTATATTACTGGGAATTTAGTTAATTCATCTTCTTGCCTTAACCTTAAAGTATTTTTGACATTTGAGTTATCTTCAGCCTACTTTTAAAAGTCTCTGGAGAAAGAGATTCCACTATTTCACTGAAATCCATTCAGGTATTTAATAGCACTCATTGAAGAGATATTTCCATTTAATCAAATAGGTGGGCATAAAAGAGACATAAATCCTTGTATCTTGGGTATTTTCTTAATTCTGCAACTGACTTTAGAAGATAGCTAGGCTGTTTCATGAGGGAATAAAAATAAGGAATTGTATTGACTGTGTCTCTGACACATAGTAAGCAGATAGTATTTTTTTATTGTCTACTTTTTTCCCAGTCTAGGTTGTATGGGTTCCTAAACTATCTGTACTGTTAACTTAATGTAAACCTTTTGACCCCACTAGGCTGAGCTCCTTGAAGGAAGGAATTTCTTCTTCATCTGTAAGATCTTTAATCAGGCACAGCCCTGGCAGGTAGTCAGTCAGCTTTTATTTGTTGGTTTGTTTTCTGAACTGGAGATATTTTGAGTTTTAGAGGCTTAAGAGTGTTTATAGACTCCTAAATATTTTGTAGAATAAAGCAGAGGACATCACATTTTGGGGCAATGACAACATTTCTCTTGGCAACACAGGGCTGTTGATAGTTAAGGAATGTGAGACTTCACAGAGATTTAGCCTCTCTGAAACTTTGTAGCATAGATTTGCCTGTAGATGCGGACTTTGGAAAATAAATCCAATAGGTAAGAGAGTAACCAAAAGGTGTGGCAGGCTAGGTTGTCTTTAAAAGTGTTGTGAGCACTACATTTTTAAATGGAGCTAGTGCCAATCAGTCAGGGCATTTCAGCAAATTCAGTATAGGTAACCATCATGAAGGGATGTAATTATTACCTTGGAGCCAAATTTTGCCATTTAGCAGAGTCCTGGGATATGAATTTAGACCCCCAGATAAAGAACTGGTAAGAAAACAGAAGCATTCACTAAAGCAGAATCCAACCCTGGAATCTTGTGCATACTGGGTTAGAGAAAGCTGAGACTCCAGAGCGACATTAGAGCCTAGAGGTGGTATCTTATCTTCAGATTTGTTTAGCAGTCTAGGGGACTTGGGATGGTGGTGCAGCTTTGGCAGCAGTGGCTCTATGTCATTACTTGGTCTGGAAGGGTGACTAATGCTAAGCCCTAATGGGTAAATAGGTAAGGCTATTTAATACTGAATTGCTTTTATTTGGAATCTTCCAGGGGCCTGTTTTGTCCAGATATAGAGCGAGAGGATGAGAGAGTGTGGGATGCAGAGCTGATCAATCTAGGAGGATTGCCTTGATTCCTGTTTAAATCCCTAGGGATTTGTTTGGATTTTTGAGAATACATTGTAGGTTCACAGAAAATATTTGTTGAATGACTGACTAAACGTAAATGGTCACTTCGATGCCCTAGGGCCATTCATACAACCTAGTTTAAGTTATGTGGCTCATTTCCTTTATGTGATTATGGGAATAATAAACTCATCACCTCAGAACTTGAATATAAAATCTCTGAGTTAGATTACTGATCTGGGTAATAGGTTTTATTGGTATCACTTCTGTTGCTTTTGTTCATTGATGTATACCCTACTCAGTAAATAATTATTGAATACATTTTGTTGCTGTATACTGTGTTTAGTGATTAATTTTATTTCGTGTCTTTTTTCAGTAGGTGTTTTTTGAGAGTCACTGGGGGATCTATAAAGTGTACTCTCTGCCAATAAGGAGCTTAAGTGACAGTAGCTAACTCAGAGGAAGTTAGGTAACTGCAAGTCAGTAAATGCAGTGAGTGATGTTTGAGAAGAAAATATTTGTAACTATACATTCAAAACTTGATAATGGCAGCTTAGTATTTTGAAAACATTATTCTCTAATAACACTTCAGTAGAGGTGTTATTAGATCACTCATTAATATTTCCAAAAGAAAATTTATAGAATTCTAGTTAAGCTGCAGTAGGAAGGAAGTAAATGTTTTGTAAATAATCATTCACTGTATTTAAGATTGATTGGTTCAATGCATTAATTAATACAGATGTTCAGGATACTGTTTTATATTTTTGGGTGAAAGCATATTAGTGTTGGTTAAGTTTGTGTGCCCTGTTTTTTGTATTAGATCCATTTAAATTTAATGAGAACAGTGCCATCTACTGAGTCACCAACATGACTTAACATCTATTATTTACAAGGAAAAAAAGAGGGAAATATACTTCTATTCAGTTACTTTTCTTTCTTATTTTAAAATCTAATTGTTCAGTGTCAAAAGAAGTTTTAATGAAAGAATGTGAGTAAACAGGTGCTCTGATGCTAAAAAATTCCTTGGTTGGAAATAGCAATGAAATTTGAGCTTTAAATACATTCTTTTTCTAGTACATTAAACAGATTGAATACTATCAAAAGCCTCTTGAACTACTTGTAGAATATATTACTTTATCCATCATCATCCCCATGCTTTCTTACTTTTATACTCCATATTCCATAAGCATATTTTTCTGCTTCTTAAGTCAAAGTTTTTTTAATAATGGATTGAATTCTTATCTTTTCAATTCAGTGGGGTAATTAAGTGAATTGTGAAAATGATCCCAATATCCCATCATTATATAAATTCATAGCATGTTTATAAACATATGGTTACATTTGGCCTTGGAAAGATATTCTAGGAAGTCTCTATTTCCAAGAATAAAAAAGCATCTTGAAGAAAATATGTTGTGCTGTATATTGTAGCTAAATTCAAATCATTCTAAGCACATGAAGTAGTATGTAATATATATATTTTTGATTTGTCATTCTTAATTTATTGGTACTGAATTATGGCTGTGTTTAAACACTTCTGTTGATAGTTACCCATGACTGATGAAAAAGTTACTCTTCCTCAAGAAACTAAGCAAACCTATTTTCCCCTGCATGAATAAATCTATTGGTATGCTAAGGAATTGGTTGTACACAACTGAAAGGGAAAACTGTCACTGTCATTGTGAAATTGAATTAAAATGTGATAGATTTTACTTTTCTCTGTTCCGTATACTTTTCTAATTTCTGTTAACAGACCCCCTTCCTCCCCCAACACAGACCATTGTGCTTTTGTTGAGATTACCAAACATAATATTCTACCCTTGTTTATTGAGGTGGGGACTTAATCCAGATGTAGTCAATTATAATGCCCCATCCCACTGGCTATGGCAATATATCCAGGGGCAGACAGGAGTTCTAACCTACCAAAGGTCATGCTCACCCTTCCATCTCCCACACCATGTAGATAGATAACCTGTGTTTAGCTGGAGAGAATGAGATCCACTCACAGAGTGAAGAGGCAGAGATAATCCTGACTGTGTGGTCAACTCCCAGGTTCTAGTGCCTCTTGTCCCTGTAGTGGCCCTATATCTGGCCAGTTTTTGATACACTGAGATGTCTAGATATCCTATAATAACCATACCGTACCTCTCTCTTTTTTTTTTTTTTCGGTACGCTGGCCTCTCACTGTTGTGGCCTCTCCCGCTGCGGAGCGCAGGCTCAGCAGCCACGGCTCACGGGCCCAGCTGCTCCGTGGCATGTGGGATCCTCCCGGACCAGGGCACGAACCCGTGTCCCCTGCATCGGCAGGCGGACTCTCAACCACTGCGCCACCAGGGAAGCCCGTGTTTTGGATTTTTTTGCCTAATTATCTTAAGACTTTTACATTGTTTATCAGATGTGTGATTGATCTGTAATATTCTTTTTGTCGTTTTTGTCAGGTTTTGGCATCAATGTCATACTTGTTTTATAAAAATAATTTGGAAATTTTTTTCTATCTGGTGCTTACTTTGGTTTTATTCAGGCAGTAATTCAACAGAGGTTTGAGTACCTACTCTGTGCTAAATAACAATAAAGTATTAATGATAATTTGTAGATACTGAGTTCTCACTATGTATTTGTCAGTATTCTAAGATTCTCATTAACTTGCAGTAGTTTTGTACTTTTATAAAGATGCTACATATACTGACTTAGTAGATAATGAACCATTGCTCCTGGAGGAATTACAGGGATAGGTTCCTGAAAGTCTCTGGTCACAACCTTTTGGTCAGCTGATCAATACATAACTGTCGTTTATGTGTGTTTCTGTTTAAAGACACCTTATTTAATATGCAATTGATTCATTCATGTTGAATTCATGTCCAACAGTATTATGACTCATGCCTGAATGAAGCTTAGCTAACACACATATTTTTCTTCTTAAAGCGTATCACAGCCTTCTTGCACTTTGGAACACTAAACAGCACTTAAGCACTATGCAAGGGGGCCATTCTGAATAATGAATCACCAACAGAAAGCACAAAAATATGGCACTAATAGACCATGTAAAGGATACTTGTTTACAGCATGTGAACTGAAACAAGAGTATCACCTTGTTCAGCCTCAGCTGAGGTCATGTGAGTCGACTCAAGTTTTTCTCAATTCTGCATATTTCTGCAAAATCGCAGAAATACAGCAAGTATTGATGTTGGGCTTACAAATAAATTTTAGTGAGTAGGCGAATTCACAAATACTGAGTCTATGAATAATGAGGAGTGACTGTGCTTCTATGCATTTAATATGTATTCATTCATTTATTCATCACAGCAGTCCTGTGAGGTAGATTCCACTGTGGTAGATGATGTACTCTGCAACAAAGAGGTTAAGTAGCTTTCTTAGTGTTACACAATCAGTGAGTGATGAACTTAGGACACTACTGAAACAATAGGACTGATACCATGACATAGTACCTGCCCTTAGGGGCCCTTTCTGTCTAAAAGGGTTAATAAGGTGTTTTGCTAAAATAACTAAATTCAAAGTAATTTTTGTTAAGTAGCCTAAGGGTAATGCCACCAAAATATAATAAGTATTCAGAGGAAAGATTATTTCAGAGATCTTGGAAGGGTTTTATGTAGCTGATAGTATCTAAACTAAGCCTTGAAAAATCAATAAAATTGCACTAAATGGGCTTGTGAGGATGGAAGAGATTACTTAAATTCAGAATGTGCTCATTTGTTACATAATGGCTGGTTCTAATACTGCTGGAATGGGGAAGTGATAGTGGAGAGTCAGGCTCTTAATTTTCAGGATTCATGTTATTATCACTGTGACCCTTTTTCAATTACTATCTCTTTTTCTTCTGTTCTTGTAATGTCAGAAAATATGACAGTAATGCCCTTAATCGGAAGAGGAACACGTCAGTGTTTTAACGTAAATGCATGAGTTTCTTATTAATGGAAGATGGAGAAACATTAGCTAGATGGAGAAACATTGGCTGAAACCAATCGGCATTTCCAAGTAGGACTGCAAAGAGTGAGTGTTTTGTGGCAGAGTAAAACAAACAAAAAAATTCAAGTAATTATTAAAAATTGCTAAAGTACAGAGGTTTTTCCCCCTCATATATTACTTTTTTAATACTAGACTCATTGTCTTCTTCAGCTACATCTTATTAGACCATACGTTTTAAATTCATCATAAAATCCAGAAACTTAAGAGGAGAATTTTTTAGGATCTCTTTTTTTTTTTTGTGGTACGAGGGCCTCTCACTGTTGTGGCCTCTCCCATTGCGGAGCACAGGCTCCGGATGCGCAGGCTCAGCGGCCATGGCTCACGGGCCCAGCCGCTCCGCAGCATGTGGGATCTTCCCGGACCGGGGCACGAACCCGTGTCCCCTGCATCGGCAGGCGGACTCTCAACCACTGCGCCACCAAGGAAGCCCTAGGATCTCTTTTAAACCAAATGTTTTAATAGGCAAAATTGTGATTACCTTCTTAGAATTGGGTTCTTATAATTCAGTTGATTCATAGTAGGTGGTGGTATATGTAGAAGTCTACTGGAGTATGAACTAGTTGAGGCAAGAATTGTGGCTTTTCATCTTCTACATTCATAATGCCTAGCAAAGTTCTTATCACATAGAAAGCCCACAGGAAATGTTAATGATTAAATGAATACTTCCAAACCCTTTGTGACTAATATAATTAGAAGTGGCACATATAATTAGAAATGTGAATGTTATTATCGTTTGTGTGTGTTAAGGAATTCAATTTTACTGGTTACTTAAATCTTCATAAAATCTTAAGTTAGTGAAGGAACTTTAGAAGTTACTCCAATTCCATCTTAATGCTTATAGTAATAAGAACTTAATGCTGATAAAACTATTTAATTTAGTTAACTAATAGGTAAAATTTAAGGTCAGAAAGACAAATTACTACCAAAATAAAGAGAACATTTTAATATGACTTGCAAGCTTCTTGGGCTCAGGTATTTTAGGGAGGATAGATGGAAGGTGAAGTTTAAGGATCACAGAGACTTCAATCTAAGGCCAATAAAATTGAACATTTTGAAATAAGAGTTATAGACTACTTAGTGTTTGTTCTTGGTCAATTTTTTTTTTTTTTTTTTTGCAGTACGCGGGCCTCTCACTGCTGTGGCCTCTCCCGTTGCGGAGCACAGGCTCCGGACGCTCAGGCCCAGCGGCCATGGCTCACAGGCCCAGCCGCTCCGCAGCATGTGGGATGTTCCCGGACCGGGGCACGAACCGGTGTCCCCTGCATCGGCAGGCGGACTCTCAACCACTGCGCCACCAGGGAAGCCCTTTGTCAAATTTTTTTTGTCCCCCAAGAAATTGTTTTTTGATCCAGTGTTCAGTTTGTTTCTGTTACAACAGGCTCATGAGGCTGAAATGGGGATCATTGAGCAGGTATTTCACCAAAGAAAATTGAAAAAATTGTTTCGAAAACATGAGATCCCGTTGTGAATCTCATAGGATCCTAGTAGGACATTTATGCCAGTAAAAACTAAAAGAATAGGATTTCTAAAAATTCTAACTTTTAATTTATAAAATAATAAAATTTGAGGAGTGCAAGCTACACAAAGAAGAAAATTAAAAATTCCTGTAACCCCTCTATCCAGAAATAGTCATAACATTTTGATGTTTTTCCTTCCAGTTTCGTTTTCTCTGTGTATTTTGCAAACTTTGAATCAGACTCTAAGAACTGTTTTGTTTGTTGGTTTTTTCAGCTTTATGAAAATTTCCCATGCAATTAAAAATTTAGCACAGAATCATTTAAATGGTTATATAACTTTCTGTTGAATACGAGTGTCATAATATAATCTTCAACAGTTGGACATTAATTATATCCAATTTTCAGTAGTATGAGCAGTGCTGTGCTGAGCATTATTATGCATAATTTTTATACATTATTACTATTTTTTAGGATGAATGGAATGGGGTTTTAAATCATGTGTTATGTCTTGCAGCTATGCTTCTATTTTATCTTAAATATTTTCCAATTATATCTTTAAATATCTATCTTGATAGTATGTAGTCAACAAGTATTCGATATAAATTAGGTCACTTTTGGTAAAATATTCTTTATTTTCACTTTTCTATTTTTACCTATCAGTTGTAGATGTATGAAGGAATCTTATATTTTCTTAAATCTGAAACTTTTAAATGTAAAGAAGGAAGCTTGTATTTCTTCACGTCTAACAAGTTGATTACACATCTTATCATTAATGTTAATATTCCCTGAGAAGAATATTCCACTGTCCTTTATGTACAGTCAACTGAACATTGTCCACTGTGATAAAATATGCCTCTGTGATATCCTCTGAATGCATTAGTTGTCAAAAACTTAAGGTATGAACACTTTGTTTCAATATTAGCCAATATGTGAGACTAAGCACTTTAATTGGATTATCTCATTTAATTCTCACAATATTACATGAAGCTAAGGTAGTATTTCATCCTATTGTATAGACGAATTCTGATTTTTAGAGATTTTGCCAGTGTTTTTGCAAAGTATAAATGGTAGAATCACTATTAGAACGTAGGAACTCTGGCTCTAGCATCTATATTTGCAAACATATAAAACAGGAATGTATGTCACTTAATACTGCTTTCTTCCTTCTACTCTCATTTCTGAAGCTTATGGTTAATCTTGTGGATTATCTCCATTAGCGTAAGTTTAAAAATTTACTGAATATCTATGCATATATTTGTGTGTGTGTATTCAGGTGTAAATATACACCCACAAGCACAACTTAATGTTAAAGTTTTAATATTAAGAATATTAAAACAGTTACTTTCTAGACACTAGGTTATAGGATAATATCCATTAAATGAAGTCTTGTTTCTGGCTATAATTGGAGTATAATTATAATTTTAAATGTCTCTATAAAAAATATTTCAGAAAAACAGATTTTACTGTTTGCTTCAGAAAATTATTCCAATTATGTGACTACGTTTGTACTCAGAAGTGCTTATGTCTAATTTAAAATTATTCGTTAATTGTAAGCTAATATTTTTTGTTGTCATTAGGATGGAAAATAGTTTTTCGTCCTTATAAAGCCCTTCAAATAATAAAAACCGATTTAATGGTTATGAATTTAACCTTGAACAGAAATTTTCCATATAGGGAACTAACAGAGTTCAGGGATATGCAGGGTGATTTTTTACTAGTAATTTGGTTATGTTTCCTTTTTTTTTTTTTTTTCCTTAGAAGTTACATGAGGGCAGTGGTTATTTCTGTTGACTAAGGTTTATTCATTTGAATGTAAAGCATTATTATTATACTAAAGCCATTGGTGGTGGTGAAGAGGGCTGTGATAAAGAACTTTATTGGACAAGATGCCTTTATCACCAAAATAAATTCTTTTTGTTTTAACACCATTTCTGTAAAGGCAACAAAGCATAGAGAGTATACTTATTGCTATTTGGAGTACTTTGTTGCCAATCTGGAATCCCTGCTTGTACTTTTATAGTAGTTCCATAACAAGGCTATTTTTAAAATCAACATACTAAACTGAAATTCCAACATTAATTGGATTGATACTGCTAGTTGTAAATTAACACTTCCAGTTGTAAATCTTGAGGAAATTGGCATCAGACTTCAACATATTCTGTTTTCATTTGGTTAGTGTTCTCAGTATTATACTGTGCTAAAGAGAAGAATCTCAGTGCTTAAACCTCTTTAAAGATGTATAACTTGATATTTGTTCTTTTGAAAATCTTAGCCATCAATTACCAATTCAAATGCCCGTGTCCTTGGTTCCCTGTTCTCCCAGTCATTGCCCTGTTAGAGCATTATTGTCTCTCATAGGGACATAGTAATGCATCCATACTATTCTTCATATTACTGCTAGATTAAAGTTTCCAAAGTTTAGCTCTAATCATGTTGTTTCCAAACTTGAATGTGCAAAATGATTTCCTGTCGCCCAGTGTGTTTTCTGTGGCCCAACATTTTAGGCTGTTTTGATGATTTCATCGTCTATCTACTTTTTCAGGTGTCTCTCATTATTGTTTTCTCTTGACCTTATACTTAAGCCAAACTGTTCCCTAAATAGCCCAACACTAGTAGTACTTTTATGATTTTGTTTACACTGTTTTCAGTGTCCACTTCATGGACTTACCTGCCTTTGCCTGTCCAAAAAGATATACCAAATATGCCCAGTTCTAATGACTCTTCCATGAAGGCCTTCAAATCAAGTAATCACTTTAACTGTTTCACTTTTATAAATCTCATTTTCTCTCCTGTAATTTCTCTACATACTTGCTCCTTCTCCTATTATTTTTTAAACTTTTCATTTTGGAAAATTTAGGGAATATACAAAAAACAGTATGATATACCCCTATGTACTCATCACCCAGATAGAGCAGTTAGCATTATGACATTCTTGTTTTTGTTTTTTTGCATTACGCGGGCCTCTCACTGTTGTGGCCTCTCCTGTTGCGGAGCACAGGCTCCGGATGTGCAGGCTCAGCGACCATGGATCACAGGCCCAGCTGCTCCGCGGCATGTGGGATCTTCCCGGACCGGGGCACGAACCCACGTCCCCTGCATTGGCAGGCGGACTCTCAACCACTGTGCCACCAGGGAAGCCCGCATTATGACATTCTTGTTTCACTTATATATTCCTCCACTTTCCACCTTCCACTCAGTTATTGTTAATTATTTGAGATAATTTATATATATTAAAATTCACAAATGTTAGCTGTATAATGTTGACAATTATGTGCATACATGAAACTCTTCCCCTTTCATAATACAGAATGTTTCCATCTTTCCAGGAAGTTTCACCTGCCACTTTAAAGTCAGTCCTCCCACACTGAAGCAAGCACTTTAATTTTTTCACTGTATATTTGTTGTACCTTTCTTATTCTTTCCATGTAAATGGAATTATACTCTTTGTATAAGGCTTCTTTTGTTCAGCATAACTTTTCTGATATTTATTCCTTGTTATTCCATTTTATTGCTGAGTACTATTCCTTTGTATGACTGTCCCATGATTTATTTGTCTGTTTGGTTAATGGACATTTGGGTTAGGTTCAGTTTTTGGCTGTTGTGAGTACAGCTGCTATGGATATTTGCATATGTCTTTTTGTGGATATAGTTGATTCTCATTATTTGTGGTAGTTATGTTTTATAAAGTCACTGTGCACATTGAACTAGCTAATACTAAACCATTTCTTCTAGGGGAAGTACAGGGTTAGGTTCCTGTGAGCTTCTGATCACAACTTTTTTGTCAACTGATCAATATATAACCTTCTTTTATGTATGTTTCTGTTTAAAGACATGTTATTTAACATATTTTGTTGATTCATTAACACTGAATTCTACAGTAGAAACTAACACAACATTGTAAAACAACTATACCCCAATAAAAACAAACAAACAAACAAACACTGAACTCATGTCCAACAGCATTATAACTCATGCCTGAATGATGCTTATATAATACTCGTACTTGCTCCTTAAGGCACATCATAGCCTTCTTACACTTAGGAATACTAGAGAACACTTCAGTACTGTGAGGGGGACATTCTGAACTGCAGCATCACCAACAAAAAGCAAAATAACTTGAAAAACATGGCATTAAAGAGACCACAAAAAGGATGCTCGTTTACACTATGAGAGTTAAAACAAGGCAGAGTGTTGCCTTGTTCCAGTTGAGCTGACAATGTATGTGTCAGGCAATTCAAATTTTTCTCCATTCTGCACATGTCCACAAATTGTTATGAGAGTGGTATAAAGTTGTTTATTGGGTTACAAATGAGTTTTAGTGAGTAGGTGAATTCACGAATATGGATTCTTTGAATAATGAATATCGACTGTGTATGTTTTCATTGGCCTTGGGTAGATATTTATAACTAGGATTACTGGGTCAAATAGTGGCTTCAACTTTATAAGATACTGCCAAACCTTTTTCCAAAGTAATTGTACCATTTAAAATTTCCACCAACAATGCATAAGAGTTCAGTTGTTTCATATACTCACTAATATTTGGTATTATCAGTCCTTAATTTTAACCACTGTTGTATTCATTTGGTTCTTACTTGCTGTAGTTATTTTTTCATATCTTTCCTTCCTCTCCCAGCTGGAAACTTTTTGATGGCAGTATATAATTCACCTTTGTATTAGCCAAACTAGTATTTTTCAGAGGTACTATATAGCCTTGTTGTTAAGTGCAAAAACTTTGGATCCAGATTGCCTAGATTCAAAGCTCACCTCTTCCACTTAAAAGTTTTGAGACCATGAGCAGTAAAAATAGTATAGTATTAAATGAACTTTTCATAGTTAATTAATTGACTCTCCCAGCAAATAATTTTGGAAATCAAGCTTCTTTGAGGTTAAGTAACTTGTCGCAGAGCCAATGAGTGGAAAGTACTAGAACAAGATTTTAAACCTAGGCTTAACTGACTCCAAAGCCTATTCTCTTAATCACTATACAGCATATTGCTGTCACCTGATTCCCACTTTGAAACCTACTATATATCATTAAATTACTGTTTACTTTCCTCAATTAAGATGTAAATGAATGAAGGTACATCTTTAAATGTTGAGTGTTCAAGCCATGAATTTGATGTATCCCTTCATTTACTTAGATATTTTAATTTTTTTGAATTAAATTGCATAATTTTCAGTGTGGACATTTTGCATACCTTTCATTATATGGTACCTAGTTATGTGACATTTTCGATGCCTTTGTAAGTGGTGTCATTTAAAAAATCTTTATCTTTGTTATAATTAATTTTTTATATTGACCCTACATCCTTCAACCTTGCTCAATGTGCTTAGTAATTCTAATAGTTTCACTGTACATTCTTTGCATTTTTTTGCCATATTGTACTGTTTAGCACCACCAGTTCATTTTTGAATAGAAGTGACAATAATGAATATTTTTGTCTCATTCCCAATTTGAAAGGGAAAGTTTTTAACATTTCATCATGAAGTGTAATGTTTTGCTTTTTGTAGCTATCAGACAAGGATATAACTAGTTGTAGATATCAGACAACTGTTCATAGTTGGCTCAGAGTTATTAACATGAATGGATATTGAATTTTATTTAAACATTTTTTTTTCAAGTATGAGATGGTCATATGTTTTTCTCCCTTAAAAGAGAAATATTGATATAGTGTAAGTAACATTGATTTTTTAAAAATACTAAACCAACCTTGCATTCCAGTAAACTTGGCTGTTGTGTATTTTGTAGTTACTGGATTTAATATGCTAATATTTAGGGTTTTTATAATATGATTATGAGAAAGGTCTTTTCTTTTTTTTTTTTTTTTTGCGGTGCACGGGCCACTCGCTGTTGCAGCCTCTCCCGTTGAGGAGCGCAGGCTCAGCGGCCACGGCTCACGGGCCTAGCCACTCCGTGGCATGTGGGATCTTCCCGGACCGGGGCACGAACCCGCGTCCCTTGCATCGGCAGGCGGCCTCTCAACCACTGCACCACCAGGGAAGCCCTGTCTTATTGTTTGTCTGATTTTGATATCAGGGTTATATTGGAAGAGTTTTTATAATACTAATGCTATTTCTTTCTTTCTGAACTTTCTTACTCTTGTTTGTCTTTTTCTGTGTTATTAGAGTGTCTAGGATCTTCAGTACAATATTGAATAGAAGTGGTCACAGTGAATATCCTTGCTTTGTTGCCAGTTATTAGAGGGAAAGCCTTCAGTACTTTAATATTATGAGCATTTTAAGCATTTGGTTTATTTATTAGATTTTATTAGATGCCCTATGCTAGATTGAGAAGCTTACTTTTATCCTTAGTTTAATGAGAGTTTCTTTTTTCAGTCATGAATTTGTGTTGAATTTTTTCAAATGCTTTTTTGGTTGGTATCTATTGAGGTTATATATTCATTGATCTGTGTAGAGATTTTAAAATGTTAATCCAATTTTGTGTTTGTGGTATAAACCCAGTTGGTCATGATGTATCATCCTTTTTATATATTTCTGGATTTCATTTTCTATTTTTAAAAAGGATGTTTGCATCTGTATTCATGATGGGTACTGGTCTGTGTCTGTTTTTTGTTTTCTTGTGATGTCCTTGATCATTTTGTTGTCAGGATTATGCTGGCCTTATAAAATAAGTTGGGAAGTTAAATATTTAATAGAATTTACCAATAAAGTCATCAGTGGCTGGAATCTGGATTTGCAGGCTTTGTATATGGTTTTTTTAGATGGGATGGGGTAGGTGGAAATTTCTTAATTAGGGAGAGTACCATTCCAATTTTCTATTTCTTCTTGTGTCAGTTTTGGTAAGATGTAGTTTTTCATGGAATTGATCCATTTAATCTAAGTTTTCAAGTATATTAGCAAGCAATAGTTCATAATATCCCTTTAATATCTTTTAATGTCTGTTTAATCTTTCATGATGTATGTCAAATCTTTTAATTTTTTTAAAATAAATGTATGTATGTATTTATGGCTGTATTGGGTCTACATTGCTGTGCGTGGGCTTTCTGTAGTTGCGGCGGGCGGGGCCTACTCTTTGTTGTGGTGTGCGGGCTTCTCATTACGGTGGCTTCTCTTGTCGTAGACCATGGGCTCTAGGCACACAGGCGTCAGTAGTTGTGGCACATGGGCTCAGTAGTTGTGCCTTGCAGGCTCTCGAGCGCAGGCTCAGTAGTGGTGGTGCAGGGCTTAGTTGTTGTGCGGCATGTGGGATCTTCCTGGACTGGGGCCTGAACCCATGTCCCCTGCATTGGCAGGTGGATTCTTAACCACTGCACCACCAGGGAAGTCCCAAATCTTGTAATCTTTTTTTTTTTTTTTTTTTTTTTTTTTTTGTGGTACGCGGGCCTCTCACTGTTGTGGCCTCTCCCGTTGCGGAGCACAGGCTCTGGACGCGCAGGCTTAGTGGCCATGGCTCACGGGCCCAGCTGCTCCGCGGCATGTGGGATCTTCCCGGACCGGGGCACGAACCCACATCCCCTGCATTGGCAGGCAGATTCCCAACCACTGCGCCACCAGGGAAGCCCTGTAATCTTAATATTATGTGTGTGTTGTTTTTTTCTCAGTCTTGGCACAGGTTATCAATTTTATTAATGCTTTCAAAGACCCAGTTGTTGATATGACTTTTCTCTATTGTTCGTTTGTTTTCTATTTCAATGATTTCTGTTGTTTTATTATTTCCTTTCTTCTATTTACTTTGGGATTAGTTTGCTCTTCCTCACTCCACACCCTAGCTTCTTAAGGTAGAAACTTAGATCTTCAATTTTAAACTTTCTTCTTTTATAACATAGGCCTTTAAAACTATAAATTTTCCTATAAAATGTTTTAGATATCTCCTGAAGTTTTTGATATGTTTATCATTTGTTTGAAATATTTTCTATTTTCTCTTGTGATTTCTTCTATGGCATTATTATTTAGAAATACATTCTTAAATTTCCCATTATTGGGGGAATTTTCTAGTTACATTATTATCATTGATTTTTTAAAATATAATGCTCTTGGGGCTTCCCTGGTGGCGCAGTGGTTGAGGTTCCGCCTCACGATGCAGGGGACACGGGTTCGTGCCCTGGTTTGGGAAGATCCCACATGCCGCTGAGTGGCTGGGCCCGTGAGCCATGGCCGCTGAGCCTGCGCATCCATAGCTTGTGCTCCGCAACGGGAGAGGCCACAACAGTGAGAGGCCCGTGTACCGCAAAAAAAAAAAAAAAAAATATATATATATATATATATATATATATATTATAAATGCTCTTGACGTCAGAGAACATACTTTGTATAATTGCAGTCCATTGAAATTTATTGAGACTGTCCTTCATTGGTTAAATTGTTGAACAAACTTTGGTACTTTCAAAGAATGGAATAGTTCTCAGTAATAAAAAGGAATGAACCATTGAAACATGAAACAACCTGGATTGGCCTCAAGGACTTTAGGCTTAGTAAAAGAAAGTCAATGTCAAGAGGTTATAACCTATATGATTCTATTTATATAACATTCTCCAGAAAAAATATCAGTTGAGATGAAGAACAAACTAGTGGTTGCCACAGGAACAGGGACAAGCATGGTGTGGGATGTAGGTGTTAATACAAAGAGATAATATGAGAAGTTATTTTGTAGTTTATGGCACTGTTTTGTATCTTGATTGTGGTAGTAATTAAACAAGTCCATAAATGGTATAAAACTGCGTGTAACTATATACACTAATGAATACATGTAAGAAAATGTTGAAAATAATAAGGTTTGTAGACTAGGGAGCAGTAATGTACAAATGTTAATTTTTCTAGCTTCGATGTTGTACTATGTAACATATCACCATTGGGGGAAACTAGGTGAAGGGAACACAGGACTTTAGTATTTTTGCAACTTCCTGTGAGTCTGTGATTATTTCAGAATAAATAGTTACATTATGATAACATTCAGTTTATCAGTTTGTTCTCTAATGGGTTGTGTTTTGGTATTCTAAGAAATCTTTTGCTAAATCACAGTCACAAAATATTTTCTTCTAGGTTTATTTGTAGAATTTATATAATTTTAAGCTTTAGGTCTGTGATCCATTATGAAATGATTTTTATACATGATGTGAGGTTTGGATTGACATTCTTTATTTATTTGTTTATTTTTTCCTGTATGATTGTCCAATTTTCCCAGCATCATTTGATGAAAAGACTGACATTTCTCTACTAAATTTTATTTTCACCTTTGTCTAGAAACAAATTTCCACCTATGTCAGGGTCTTTTTCTGGACTTCTTTTTCTTCCTTTGATCTATTTATCTGTTTTTACACCAATACCATGCTAGTTTGACAGCTGTATCTTTATGATCTTGAAATCAGATAATGTTAGCCTCCAAATTTGTTCTTTTTCCAAATTTTTTTGTGGCTATTCTAGATCTTTTGCATTTCCATATGAATTTCAAAAGCAGTTTATCAAATTCTACAACAAAATCTGCTTGGATTTTTGACTGGAATCTACATAGGTCAATTTTGAAACAATTGGCATGTTAACAATATTGAGTCTTTTACCCACAAACAAGGTATGTGTCTTATTTATTTAGATCTTTAATTTTTCTCAGTAATGTTTTGTAGTTTCAGTATATAAGTCTTTCACATTTATTGTGAGGTTTATTCCTAAGCATTTCCATATTTTGGATGTTTTTGTAATTGGTACTTAAAAAAATTTCTCTTTGTTCATTGATAGTATATAGAAACACAATTTTTTTTTTGTACATTGACGTTGTATTCTGTAACCTTGCTAAACTTATTAGTTCTAGTAGTTTTTGTGTAGCTTTGATGAGAGATTCAGATGCTGATAGAGATATGGCTTTAGGGAGGGAGGACAAATTCCCCCATTGGCTAGGTTAAGAAATGTGAGAAGATTCCCTGGGACCTGATAACCAATGCTTTTTTTTTTTTTTGCTTTTTGCCGTACGTGGGCCTCTCACTGTTGTGGCCTCTCCCGTTGCGGAGCACAGGCTCCAGACCCGCAGGCTCAGTCAGCAGCCATGGCTCAGGGGCCCAGCCGCTCCGCGGCACGTGGGATCTTCCCGGACCTGGGCACGAGCCTGCGTCCCCTGCATCGACAGGCGGACTCTCAACTACTGCGCCACCAGGGAAACCCTGATAAGCAATGCTTTCTTTACCTAAGTGTTGAGCATGAGGGCTGGGTGGGAGGGAATTCCCCCATGGTCCTACCGATTGATGATGTTTAGAGGTTAAGCAGTGAGTTCCAGGATTCAGACAAGCTGCCCAAATGGTACTTTGGTTCACTCTCTTCTGTGTGGGAGGAAAAGGAAGGTTATCCTGAGAATGTGGTAGCAAGCCCTGTGGCCCTAGTCAGAGGCAATATTGCTTGGCTGCTGAATCAACAGGTCCCCCAAAGTGAAATAAATTGTGTCAGCAGTGAGGATCTAGACCTTTGGGTGAAGAAACAGTATTAGAAGTTGGTTTGGTTGAACAATGGGACTGGCTGCTCAAAACTGAAAGTAAATGCAAAGCCATGTTTATTGTATTGTGCCACTTTCTCAGTTTGCATCCACTTATCCCACCTTCCCTGTGTACCTTGACCTCAGATGCTTCAGAGGAAAAACTAAGTGCTCTTGGGAACTCTGAAGGAGAGGAGGGACTCACATTTTTATGGCTCTGTTGAATACAGGTGCTGAATTCACCATCCTTCCTGGTCCCATGTGACGAGGAAAAGATGGCCACAGGTGTTGCCAAAAGTGCCAAAGACTGAGGAAGGGAAGAGCTGCAGTGATATGTAGGTCCCCTGAGCTGGGGTGCTTTCCATATACTGGAAGTTACCTGAGGGAGGAAACAACCCCAGGGCTTGAACCCACCTGTGGAGAGAGAGGCTAAAGGAGAGAAAAAGCCTACCTACAGCTATTGGTGTCCCCAGCATCCTTTTTCGGTCTTGCTACTTGCTCTTCCCTGAAGTTACACCTGGGAGTGTTGTAATCATTTGTGGCTATTACTGTAGCCCCTGATGTGTGCTTATTAGACATCTTGGTCATATTTTGGTAGGGGGAAAAGTACCTGAATTCAACTGGTAGATTTGAACAAAGTTTGCAGCTAGGAAATAATGTTAAATTGACCTTCTGGGTAAAGCCCTTAGACTGATTACATATACAGAGTTTACCTTAAATGTTTGGGCCTGGTTCACTGATGATTCAGCTAAGTGAAAAGCTGATAGTGTCCACTGGGTGGCAGCCACTCTCCAGCTCCATGGACAACTCTGAAAGACCAATTGTGGTAAGGGCTGATTATGGTTAGCACAATAGGCTAAATTGAAAGTTGTTTTCTTTGCCTTAGACCCGGAGTTGGCAAACTTCAGCCCATGTGCCAAATCTGGCTGCAGCCTGTGTTTGTGCTGCTTTGAGCCTGAGAATGTTTTTTTACATTTTTTAAAGCAGTGGGAATAAAATGAATACACACCAGAGATTGTATGTGGCTTTTAAAATTTTACCTAAAATATTTACTATTCACCCTTTACAAAAATAAAAAATTAGCCAATCCCTGCTTTAGAAAGTACTCCAAAGGATCAAGTATGTTATATTTTTCCTGAGTGGTGGGCTATTGACAGTGGCCTCACTTGGGTAGGATTACAGAATAGCAGATTAAAGGCACATCCTCAATGAGACCACAGCTGTGGAAACAAATCACAGCTGCCATTTGAAAGGTCTTGGTCACTCATATTGATGCTTAGAGTAAGGGCCTGTTTTTTCATGAGAGTGACTAGAGTCAGATTGCTGATCAAGCCTACACTGCCCAGGTCACCACCACAGCCACCTGGATCCATCATTGTACTGGGTGTGGCTAATGTATCCACCACCGTAGACTGGGCCAAAGATACAGTGCTATATGCTTATGATGTACAAGCCGTCACTGCCTGCCAAACTTGTCACCCCTGGCAGAAGTTGGCCTGTTTTTCTCATGGTGAAGGACCTTTGACTCCATCTTGGGTCTACTGGTGGTCCTTCACATAACTTTTTCAGGAATGGTTTTGTCGTCCAGTCAGATCAACTGACTGGCTATACCATTGTGACCCTTGAAAAGAATGTGTCATGTTTTTGGCCTTCTGAACTATTTACATTCTGACATTGGTGTTCTTTTTGTCACGAAGGCCAAACTCGGTGAGGCAGTAGTCAAATTGTTTGATGGAAGTTCTGTGTTTCGTACCATCCACAGGCATCTGGTATTTTTGAGTACTGAGTTGCCTTTCTCCAACATTAGCTTAAAAACATTTTTGACTGACTCTCTTTCATCACCTCCTGGTGCACATACCTTGGTAAGGCAATTTGACACTAAATGTGGCCATCCTCAGACAGTGATCATCTCTTGACTGCTTCCTTGCTAATAATGATCAGGGCTAAAAGGGCAGAAGATAATATAGACCTATTTTGAAAATTCAGGATTTTGCCTTAACTATTCCTGAGCATAATGCTTTTTTCTTTCCTGTAATAGTTACTAGGTTATAATGGTTGGTTATATCCTCAACATGTCAGCTTAGCCAAAATGGGGAGAGTTGGATGGCAGGTACAGACTTTATTTGTGGCTGGGGTTCTAGAGATTCTAACCATCATGCTAGCCCACACTTGTCTTTAAATATTTGTTAAAATTTTTCTGGTTTCTCCTTGTCCCCATTTATGGTGACTTCCTCCTGTTACAGCTGTTCTACCAAGGATGAAAGCAGTTCTTCTTCCATTTTCTGGATTTTATTTCGTTTAGGTTTCTTTGGTAGAAGAAATCTCCCAGCTCTATGATTTTTTTTTAAATAATGATTTTTTGGTTTATTCAACATGTTCTTATATTTAGGGTGAGAATGATGTTCTCTTGTGACTGTAACTTATGCAGAAGAAGAAGACTCTAGGGAATAGCTTTTAAATGGTATAAAGTATAGAGAGCACTTTGTGACACAAATAGGGAACACTCAATAAATGTTAGTTTTTATTTGTGTCATTGCTATTGTTGTTACTTATGCTATCCTTCTCTCAAAGGAATAGATTATGCAGTCATATTTCTTTTATTATGATCCCCTCTGTGATCCAAACATTGTAGCTGGGCAGAATCAGGTAAATAAATATGGAACAATAAATATTTTAAATCAGATAGAGAAAATGAATATCATTCAAAAGAGAATATTTTTTCTTGTGTTTTTATCTTCAGAATCAAGGAACTGCATTGATATTAAGTATTAAATGGAAATTTTTATCGTAAAGATTCAAAAGCAAAAGAAAAACATTTTGTTATTTAAAAATGCATTGTAGCTATTGCTGGTAATGTGTGACAACTTTTTAATATAGTACCAGGTAACATGCTACGGTAGAAATCAGAGAGCACATTACCAAGTTGTTTGATACTACAAGAGGAAAGTCAGAGGCAGAAAAAACATGACTTTCTATAGAATGCCAGCATATTAAAGTTAATTTCCTAATATATCTAATATTATCTTTAGCAATATATCTAATCAGAACTTTGATAATTATATGATATTCACATGGGTTCTTTCCTGAGTTATATGATAGTTCATGCCAACCTATTTGGTTATTATCCATGTGGATATCAAACATTATACATAAAACCTTTTGGATCCCAAATTCATTAATCCCCTATGAAAAACTAGGCTTCATATGACATCCCAAGGGATTGTATTTTATCTAAAATCAACGTTTGTCACTTGGAGATTTTATATATAAAAGTAAGCAGTGCTCATCATATTTGTGTTTAGAAGGGTAACTCTGAGTCCATTGGAGGTTAAGTTATGGCCTCTTAGAAGAAAAGATTAAATGTAGGGATTTAATGAGGGATTAGGGATGACATGGACTGGGGTAAGGCATTGGTTTTAAAGAAGAGGAAATGCCTAGGTGGAATGGATCATATTATTTTGTTTATTCCTGAGTTGATGTGTGAGATAATCTTTTCTGGCACAAGAAGTGGTTTTGGAAGGCATCTACTATAGTTGTTTTTCTAGGTCACATTAAAAATTAATATAAAATTGTATGACTGACTTTAAATATTTTTTACCCTTTGGAATTTTAAAAGTGTACCGCTACCTTATTAAACTAAAATGTCAAAGGTGCTGCTAGAACTTGCTTATGGGGCAAAAATTATTCAGAGACTAAGTTTGAACATCATTTTGGATTTAATATAGGCTTTCAAGTAAGTATTTGATGATGTAGAAGCTAAGTTTCGAAACTTTTTGAGCACAGTGGCGTAGCTGGCGACAAATTAGCATTCTTACCTAGAAAAACAGGTTAAAATATAGACATTACATTACATTACATTAATATGAACAGCTGAGTTTATGTTGGGGGCATATTTTAAGTCTTAGGTGCATCTGTGATAAGTCTCAGTCTACCTGTTCTGTCCTAATCATACTGGCAATTACATTAAATATAAATAGACTAAAATTCCAATTGAAACACTAAACTTGTCAGACTGTATAAAAGAAAACAAAACCCAATTACATGCTACATTCAAGAACCACATCTTAAATATAAAGACCAGGGGAGGTTGAAGTAAAAGGATAGATAAAGATCTGCCATGCAGACTCTTCAAGGAAATCTGGTGTGGCTACACTAATGTCAAAGTAAACTTTAAAATCAAGACTGCATATAAAAGTTGTATGATTATAATGATAAAAGGGTCAGTGTTTTAGGAAGTTATCACAATCCTAAATCTACATGAACATGGTAAGATAGTTTTAAAATATATGATGCAAAAATTGGTAGAAACAAAAGGAGAACTGGACAAATCCTCAGTCATAGTGGGAGAATTTATGATAGCTCTGTCAATAGCTGATAGAAGTAGATGATCAAAAAATAAAGATATAGAAGAGTAATCAATGACCTAGTTAATAACTCTACAACATGTCACTGGAAAATGATAAAATACACATTCTTTTGAAGTTCATATGAAATGTTAACTAAAATTGACCACATAGGTCATATAAATTAATAGCTGTAAAGATTAGTGCAATTCTTATTAAAATGTCTCATAGATTTTTTTGTTTGTTTTTTAAAATTGATGATCTAGTCTAAAATTTCTTTGGAAATTCAAAGGGCCAAGTATAGCCAAGGGAATCTTAAGGAATAACAAAGTAATTGGAAGACTTTAGGATACCAGATATTGATTTTCTGTAACACCAGAGTTATTAAGACAGTGATATTGGTGCAAGGGTAAACTAATGGAACAGAATAGAGTGTTCAGGGGCTTCCCTGGTGGCACAGTGGTTGAGAGTCCGCCTGCCGATGCAGGGGACACGGGTTCGTGCCCCGGTCCGGGAAGATCCCACATGCTGCGGAGCGGCTAGGCCCGTGAGCCATAGCCACTGAGCCTGTACGTCCGGAGCCTGTGTTCCGCAATGGGAGAGGCCACAACAGTGAGAGGCCCGTGTACCGCAAAAAAAAAAAAAAAAAGAATGACACTAATCTGAAGGATATTTATCTGGCTCCATTTATCTAGGTTTTTCTGATTTACTTATCATACATCCCAATCCTCAGTCTCTTTCCAGGTTGGTACATCTTTATTTTAAAATTTTCAAAGCTGTTTAAACTGATTTGGATGCAGCATTTATTTATATAACTTTATTTTATAGTTTTACAATTATCTCGTTTGATATTCAGGCTACCCCTATGAGATCGGATAAGGACATATAATTGTCTCTATTGTATACATGAGGGGCATAATGCTTAAAAAGGTTAAAATGTATATACAAAGTCACCTTACAAATAATGCAACATAACTGTGTTTTGAAACACAGTGGGCTTTTTCTACTGTTATTGGTTACTTTCAATACGATTTTAAAAACTTACATATGATTAAAATCACACTATTAAGAGTTATAATTTAGTTGCAAAAGATGAAGAGCAACTCAACAATGAAAATCAGATGATTGGATTAAAAATGGGCAAAAAACTTAAATGGACATTTCTCTAAAGAAGATGTACAGATGACCAACAAGCATATGAAAAGATGTTCAACATCACTAATCATTAGGATAAATGCAAAATAAAACCACAATGACATATCACCTTACACCCGTTAAGATGGCTACTATCAAAAAATCCAGAAAATAACAAGTATTGGTGAGGGTTTGGAGAAGCTGGTACCCCTATGCGCTGCTGGTGTGAAAGTAAAATGGTGCAGCTGTTACGGAAAACAATATGGCAGTTCCTCAAAAAGTTAAAAATAGAATGATCATATGATATAGCAATTCCACTTCTGAGTATATATGCAAAAGAACTGGAAGTAAGATCTTGAAGAAATATTTGTACACCTATGTTTAAAGCAGCATTATTCACATTGGCCAAAAGGTGGAAGCAACCCAAACGTCCATTGGCGGTTGAATGGATAAACAAAATGTAGTATATATGTAGAGTGGAGTATTGTTCAGCCTTAAAAAGGAAGGATATTCTAATGCTACAACATGGATGACCTTGAGATATTAGGCTAAGTGAAACAAGCCAGTCACAAAAAGAAAATACTGTATGATTCCACTTACATGAGATTCCTAGAGTAGTTAAAGGCATAGAAACAGAAAGTAGAACTATGGTTGCCAGAGGCTAAGGATAGGAGAAAATGAGGAATTGTTGCTTAATGGGTACAGAGGTTCAGTTTTGCAAAATGAAAAGTTCCTGAGATTGGTTGTACAGCAGTGTGAATATATACTTAGAAATGGTTAAGATGTAAATTTTATGTTGTGTATTTTACCATAATTAAAATTTTAAAAGTGAATTGCATGAAGTTTTAAAAAAATGTGAATCATTTTTTTATGCCAACCCTCCAAAGCCTCCCAGTATACTTTAAATACAATTTAAATTTTTAAGAAAGAGATTAAAAACTGTACAAGAGGGCTTCCCTGGTGGTGCAGTGGTTGAGAGTCCACCTGCCGATGCAGGGGACACGGGTTCGTTCCCCGGTCTGGGAAGATCCCACATACCGCGGAGCGGCTGGGCCCGTGAGCCGTGGCTGCTGAGCCTGCGCGTCCGGAGCCTGTGCTCCGCAATGGGAGAGGCCACAGCAGGGAGAGGCCCGTGTACTGCGAAAAACAAACAAACAAACAAAACAACTGTACAAGAAATGTGTATGTGTTTCTTACAGTTAGGTATGCACCTTCCCTTGTATTAAAGATCTTTTAATTTTTACAAGAAACCAAATATCAGCAGGTCTTTTACTTTTGGATGTATAACAACTCAAAATATTTTATGAAGTATTTATGTGGGTTAAATGGAAAATAAAAGAAGATTTTAAAATATATATTCAAATATCATCTTAAACAAGTTGCTGCCTTGATTTAAAGATCAACTTGCAATGACAATCAACTTGCAAATCCAAGGGAATTTGCTGTTACCTGTATGTTTTCAGTTTTATCACAATGGAGTTATTCATAATGTGATACCAGAAGGTTAAGAATCATGTGGTGGTATGTATGTAAATCAGCTGATTTTGCAGCCAAATAACTTGAATGTTATTGGTGTTCTGGGGATAAGTTTTATAATTGCAAATAGTTGGTAATGATTGTGAATGATGTGGAGAGAAGGATTTTTAACTATGGACACTTGGAGACTTTGCTGCAGTGGGTTTAACTCTGCATACTGACTACAAAATGAATGAGGGAAACAGAGCTCCAATGAAGACGATCTGGGATTTGCATGATTCAAAGTCCTTTACCTTAAAGGAATCCTTACTGATGGTTATTGCCATGTTAGAAGAGATATTTTTAATAAAAGACACATTCAGAAATTTATAAAATAAATAACACTTGAAAATATTCAATAATGTCAGTCAAGGAACCTTGAATTTAATATAAACCCATTGTACAGTTATCAGTCCTGTTGATCTCTGCATTAGTAATGTTAACCATACATCTTATTTATATGTTATCTCACAGTCTCAATGTGCTTTAACATATTACCCATTTGTTCTTTTCAGCAATTTTGAACATTAGGTAGTACAGATATTCTTATTCCCATTGTGTGTATAGGTGAAGAGTCTGAAGGGTATGTACTTATGCTCATATAGCTAGTAATTGATAGAACCAGACTTGAGGTTGCTGTTCAGACTTTACTTTTACTGTTCTTTCTCTTGTACCATTGATTTTAAAAACTGACTGTACCCCAAAATCTTAACTCACAATTGCTGAGACAGAAGGAGGTTCTGGTACTTAAAAAAACAGAAAACAAAAATTCACTGGATGTTTCTGATGCACGTTATGGTTTGAGAAGCATTGTCCTTTACTATGGTTAATTAAATTGATTGCAGCAAACATTATTACTCTTAAAATTTTTTCATAATACAATGTACAATTTGTTGGGCATCTTCCCAGGAGATCTGGTGACTACTCATTGTATTCCATAGCTAGTTATCTGATATTTGTCTTCTAGAAGAGAAGGAGGTAGAATTGCTGCTGAGCCTCCAGTTCCTTATAGAGAAAACTCCTGATTGCTTAATAGGTCTTACAAATCAGAATATTTTTGTCTTCAACAGAAGTCTCAGGACTGATTTCTAATTCCATGTGAACTGAGAGTAGACAGGACTTTTTATTTATTTATTACAAGTGATCTAATAACTTCCACAAGGTAGAAGCAGATACACACAGTGACACACACAGGCACAGACACACACACACACACACACACACACACACACACACGCACACACGAATAGTAATTGTTAAACGCATCCAGTACACTTTTCTGCAATCGAGTGCTAGATTTGACTCTTAAGTATCCTGGAAACCAAGACAAAATACAAACAAAAAAAATATGTCCTATGGATATCATTATCTGAAAAGAAGAATCATATCAGTTTTCCAGGAGAGTCAAACTTCTCTCTTAAAAAATAGTTTGAGTAGGGCTTCCCTGGTGGCGCAGTGGTTGAGAGTCCGCCTGCGGATGCAGGGGACACGGGTTCGTGCCCCAGTCCGGGAAGATCCCACGTGCTGCGGAGTGGCTGGGCCTGTGAGCCATGGCCGCTGAGCCTGTGCGTCCGGAGCCTGTCTCTGCAGCGGGAGAGGCCAAAACGGTGAGAGGCCAGCGTATGGCAAAAAAAAAAAAAAAAGTTTGAGTAATATTCAACATAAGCAATTTATATAGCATAATGGATAAGGTATTCAATTATGGACTTATAAAAGATATATAAATGTTTTTCTGTCACTTTTACTATGCTTTTGTAAGGAGGTGAGCATCAGAGGTTTTTCTTAAAAGGAAGAAGGTTTAACTATTTTAAATTACATGCAGACATATTTGGTTGTCCTAAAAAGAGATAATTTTTGGTAGCTTCTTTCACTTTTCTAACAGGATTTTTCACACAGCAGCAGTTTTTAATTTTGATGAAATACAGTTTATATATATTTCTTTTTATGGATGGTACTTTTTGTTTTAAATCTAAGAATTCTTGCCTAGCCCATAAGACTTTCTCCTGTTTTTTTCTAAGAATTTAATATAATTTTACATTTCACGTTTAACTGTGTGATCTAGTTTGAGTTGATTTTTCTTTAAGGTGTGATACAGGTGGAGGTTAAACTTTTTTGCCTCTGGATGTCCACTTTTTCCAGCACCATTTGTTGACAAGATTGTCTTTCCTTCATTGAATTGCTTTTGTACTGTTGTCAAAAATGAGTTGGGCATATTTGTGTGGGTCTGTTCTGGGTTCTGTGTTCTGATTTATTGATATGTGTGCTCATCCTTCTGCTAATACCACACATTCATGATTACTGTATCTATATGTCTTGAAATCTAGAAGAGTGGTTCCTCACTCGTAGTTCTTTTTCAAAATTGTTTTAACTATTCTAGTTCCTTTGTCTTTCTATATGAATTTTAGAGTGATATTGTCCACATATACAAAAAATTCACTGAGATTTTGATAGGAAGCATGCTAAACTGGATATCAATTTGGGGAGAATATGTATTATTACTGTGTACTGTGTTGTCTTCCAATCCATGAACACCATATGTCTCTCTTATTAGTTCTTTGATTTCCTTCACCAGCATTTTATAATTTTCAGTATACAAGTGCTGTACAAGATTTGTTAGATGGACTTACAAGTATTTCATTTTCTTTTGAACAATTGTAAATGGTATTCTGTTTTAACTTTAAGATAATTTTTTCATGGCTAGTGCATAGAAATATAATTGATTTTTATATGTTGATCTTACATCCTAACATCTTGAACTCACTTATTAGTTCAAGGAGTTTTCGGTAGATTTTGTGTGTTGACGACGATGTTATATGTAATGAGGGATAGCTTACTTCTGTCTTTGTAATCTGTATGCCTTTTGTTTCCTTTTATTGCCTGTTGGACTAGTTAAATCTTCCATTACTTCATTCAGTAAGAGTGATGAGAGAAAACATCTTCGTTTTGTTCCTCACCTTTAGGGGAAAGCATTCAGTCTTTTTACCATTGAGAATGGTTTTAGCTGAAGATTTTTATAAATGCTGTTTATCAAATTGATGAATTTCCCTTTTATTCCTGTTTTTTTTGAGATTTTTTTTTTTTTTTATGGAGGGATGCTGAATGTTGTGAAATGCTTTTTCTGCCTCAATTGAACAATCATGTGATTGTACTTCTTTAACCTTTTACTATGTTGGATTACATTAATTGTTTTTCAAATTTTGAAACAGCCTTGCATCCTTAGAATAAACCCCATTTGGTCTTGGTATGTAATTCTTTTTATATATTGCTGAATTCTGTTTGCTGACGTTTGGCTAAGGTAAGGATCTTTGGAGTCTATATTCACATGGAAAATATTTGTGGGATTTTGTTTTTGTTTTTTGGTACTGTCTTTGGTTTCTGCATCAGGGTAATAGTAGATTCATAAAATCAATTTGGAAATTTTCCCTCCACTTGTTTTCTGAAAGAGATGGTATAGAATTGGTATTAATTGTTCTGTAGATATTTGGTAGGATTTTCCACTGAAGTCATCTCAGCCTGGAGATTTCCTTTTTGGGGAGTTTTTAAATTGCAAATTCAATTTCATTAATAGTTGTAGGATTATTCAAATTATATCATATTGGGTGAATTGTGGTAATCTGTGTTTTTTGAGAAATTGGTCTGTTTTCTTTATGTTGCTAAGTTTAACTCCTTTATAGTTGTTTGTAATATTCCTTTATTATTATTTTGATTTTTATGGAGTCTGTAGTCATATAATATACCTCCTGTTTTATTTCTGATATTGGTAATTTGTGTCTTCTATTTTTTTTTTTCTTTGTCAGTCTTGTTAGAGGTTTGTCAACTTAATTGATCTTTTCATTGATCTTTTCTCAGACCCAGCTCTTTAGGGTATGTGTGCTGGTGACAAATTTTCTTAGTTTTACTTCATTTGAAAAATGTCCTAATTTCTTCTCCACCTCTGAAGGATATTTTCACTATATATAGTATGTAGGTTCACAGTTCTTTTATTTGAACACTTCCTTCTTCCCTGGTTTCTGATCTCCTGTTATTTGAATTGTTTTTCTGCTATTGGTAAGGTGTAGTTTCTCTCTCACTGTTTTCAAGATTCTTTCTTTGTCTCTAGTTTTCAGAAATTTGGCCATGATTTGTCTTGGTACAGATTTCATTACCTTTCTCCTGTTTGAGGTTTGCTCAGCTTCTTGCATCTGTATGTTTGTGTCTTTTGCCAAATTTGGGAAGTTTTGAAGGCATTATTTCTTCAAATACTTTTTCAGCCCTGCACTTTTCCTCCTCTCCTTTAAGACTCAAATGATAGGGAAGTTAGGACTTTTGTTATGGTCCCATAGGTCCTTGAGGCTTTGTTTATTTTTAATCTTTTTTGGTCTATTTTTCTGTGTTTAAACATCTTTATCATTTCTGTATTGGTACCTATCAGTTGTCTTTTTTCATTCAGTTTGAGATCTTCCTTGTTCTTTTTATGACAGTTGACTTTTTATCTTTTTTTTTTAATTGAAGTATAGTTGATTTACTATGTTGTGTTAGTTTCTGGTTTACAGCAGAGTGATTCAGTTATATATATATATTCTTTTTCATATTCTTTTCCATTATGATTTATTATAGTATATTGACTATAATTCCCTGTCAATACAGTAGAACCTTGTCATTTATATATTTTATTTATAGTAGTTTGTATCTGCTAATCCCAAACTCCTAATTTATCCCTCCCCAACCGGCTTTGGTAACCATAAATTTGTTTTCTATGTGAGTCTGTTTCTGTTTTGTAAGTAAGTTCACTGTATAATATTTTAGATTCCACATATAAGTGATATCATATGGTATTTGTCTTTCTCTGTCTGATTCACCTCACTTAGTATGATGATAATCCCTAGGTCCATTCATTTTGCTGCAAATGGCATTATTTCATTCTTTTTTTATGGCTGAGTAGTATTCCATTGTGTGTGTGTGTGTGTGTGTGTGTGTGTGTGTATAT